>JAGXCT010037070.1:28085-50441 GCA_022495035.1 Philopotamus ludificatus | reverse complement strand
AACAAACAATGATGTAGATAATAGTAATAAAATCAACAACACAGGACAGTAATAACAAACAAAAAGCTACATTAGAACATTTTTGACGTGTCGTTAGTATTATTTTTTTATTAATTAAAATACGTATAGTTTGTTTATTGGGTTTTCATTATTGCATTTTTTACACGATTTTCAATACCAATATGTCGTTTTTTTTTAATTAAAACGGTTTGTTAAGTATAGATTTTTTAGGTTTTAGATAGAATGTATCTACCATGTTAAAGAGAGTTGGGTGAAAATAAAATAACACTCCTGATTATTTAAAAATTTACTCTAAGCAACTATTAATATATAGCCGATAGTTATTAATTTTACGTAATCTGAATAATTAAATATAATCGGAATATTCTAAGCAAGAAAAAAAAATCAGTTTGATAAAGTCGATCATACCTACACTCATTTTGAAACTAGATAGTTTTGGGTTTTGGGATATTCTCGTAAGTTTTTTCTCCAGTTACCTTACAGAGAGGAAACAAAATGTAAAGCCTTCCGGAATTCCGCAGGGGTCAAATTTAGGACCTCTCTTATTTTATTTATAATTGATATTTATCAGGTCCTTTATTGTAAATTCTCACTGTTCGCAGACGATTTAAAAATATTTCGATCCATTACTTCAATGGAAGAGACCCTTTCGTTGCAGTTGAACATTAATTCATTGCACGAGTAAGCAATATTAAATCGCCTTTCATTAAGTGTTGGAAAATGTCACACAATGACATTTTCTAGATTAAAGGAGCCCATCATCTTCAATTATAGAATTCAGAACGTAACATTTCCTAGGCAATCGTCTGATAAAAATCTAGGTATTTTGTTTGATTATATTCCCTCAGATTACAGAAAACTCAGAAGAGAAATCGCTCCATGAGTGAGTTTTGATTCTATCCCAGATTATAACCCAGCGGATGGGTACAGGACTGCCTAGGATATGTAACCCTCAAGAAAAGAAGATTAATTAACTTGGCAAAGCAGTTCTTCAATCTGTTAGTTGGCGTAGTACATAAACCCCTTGTACTGTGCGAGTTGCCCTTATGGGCGCCACTTCACTGCGACTTGGTTTGCTTGTGCTTTTTCTTTACCGAAATGTGAGGACAGGTGCTCTAAGAAAATATCCGGTAATCAAAGCTATTACTTTGCTCAACCACTTGGCAAACTATGTTGATATATTTGATGTTAAATATCGCCATATCGTTGATCATTTATATGAGATTTTATAATTTCAAATAATGGATTATTTATTAACGTTTGAATATATTTCAAAAACATTCCAATATCTTCTGTAAACAGTAACAGCTAAGATAACTAAGAAAACTGAGTATTAAAAAAAATATATGCATTTCAAATCCTAATATACAATGCTAAAATTTACTTAAATCAGAAATTTTAAACCAAATCTTATATATTAATAAAAAATCCTAATGGTTTATTACTTTTTACATTTTTTTTGAAAATAACTATGCTACATATTTCATATTTGTATATCAGATTATGTACCAGCACTTTTAGAACATAATTTTTATATTGCCATTTAACTCCTTTGTATTAATTCATTCATTCTTATTTATTTTTTTGGTGAAAATATTAAAATCGTAATGTAATCCAATCTTAATTTAAATTAAAAATAAATAACTCTCTATTTTTATAATAAAATCTACAAAAATTATGCTTATAGCCGTATCCCTCATTCTCCACTATCCCAGTAATAAACAGGCACCACATACACGTTTGATATATGACCGCATTTCGCACACAAACAATTTGCTCATTATAATGCAGGCGCGGTTCTACTGTCCACAATTTATAGCAGGCGTAGAAAAAAATTGCGTGACGGCCATAAAACAAAATGTAATTAATCTTCAAACGGGTCAAACGAAAATTAATGGCCATTTTGTTATTGGTATTTGCGATAAAATTTTATCGGAGCGATACTGATATTGAAACGATGCCTGCACCCGTATAACCTGTCCAGTTACCGTTTGAGCGGTGATTCGACACGTTTTTGATAATTACAAACGCTTCAGCAAAATATGAAATTAATTTATATTTGCTGAACCAAAGAATATAGAAAGAGTCAATAATGTATGTAAAATATGTATCACCGTGATTAAAATAACATAATTTAAATTAATTAACGTATTAATGTTTTTTTATTATTATTAAAGAAAATAAAATCTTTGAAGATTATAATTATAACAATTGCAATATAATAATGTAAATAATAATATTAATTATATATATTTACAGTTACCTAATAAATATAATTACTTTTGCAATATATTTTCGATGATATCACATTTCATCAACTACAGGATTGTATTAGTGAAACTAAATTTATGTCAATTTTATAAAATTACCTCAAATTATTCACATGTTATACTAATGACTATGACAATTAATGTCTGGTTAATGTATTTAAAATTTTTAAATTGCACATTTATACACATTTGTGCATATAAATATTCTACCTTGGAAATTTCCAATTGAAATGAATCGAAATACAAATTAACCTAGCCCTGCCGATGGGGTATATTTGAGACCCCAATTTCTCTATTAATCATTAAAGAATACTTTCATAAATTTCATCTTCATGAATCACAGTAAAATTACAATTAGAATAAATTGAAAATTTAATTCAAATTCTGACCCCCCCCCCCCCTGTTTAAATTATCGCCGGAAAACAAAGACAATTCTCTCCATCCTGTTATTATTATTTCTGACCAATGGAACACGCCCTTTACCTAGCCGTGCCGATGAGGTCTACTGAGGACCCTAAGTTTTTGATTTTTCTCGAATAATTCTTTTAATATTAATCTTGAATATCACAAACTTTTTTATTTGTCTAAAAAAGTCTAAAGATTTATAAATAATTATTGACCATCATTGTCAGCAATTGCGAAAAAAAATTAAAAACAAACAAGTTTCGCTTTTGTAGCCACGAGCACATTGTTTTTTCTCGCTTACATCCAGTACGATGTGCTAAGTACGAGTGAAACCGTGCGATTGACACGTGCGGCGAGAGTGCTAGTCGGCGGCATGACATCGCCGAGTGCGCTTATATTGATTAGGTAAAAAATCCAAAATATCGACCAAATTATGAACCATATCATGAATAACTATTTGTATTCTTATAATATTACATTTAAAAAAAATATATCAATATCTTGACTTGAAATGCTCAAGGGTTTTCCATTATAAATTGACCCCCTTCGAATGACGCCCTTAGTTTTAAAACGCCGTGACGAATCGGATTATGCCAAATTTGTTAGCAAATGGTCACAAAATAATTACCAAACATATTGTTAATTTTTATCAATATATATTAATAAGGCTGACCTATATATTTTTTTAGTATATGAATTTAAATTAATTAAATATTTTTTCTTTAAAAACATGGTTTTCCTGGCATTACCCTTAACTATCAATGCGACGTTTTAGGAATAATTCTTACGCCGTTTTAGGCTACTTTTCTTCATCATTGACAATATTTTATATTATTTTTTAGAATAAAAAAATGGGACTTACATTATTCGTTCTTTATAATGTTTTCCTAAAATTTAGCTGATTTTATCAAACAATATTTATAATTTTTCAACAAATCGAGATTATTTTAAGATTTTATATCGAGATTGTTTTGAATGTCTAAATTTGGAATGCACTAAGATGAATATACTAACTATTTGAGTATTTGCTCAAACATATTTCTTGTTGTTGCTCCACTATATAATTTTCCCCTATTTTTTCTAATTTTATGTGGTTAAATAATCTATCATAATCACCGTAATAAACTATCGTTATCACCCTATTCTTTTTTAATTAATGTCGATCATAATTATCCTTCAATAATTTCAACAAATCAATGTCGCTCAACTTTCCAATCGACGTCCTTGCGTTTTTCACTTGTTGTCGCCTTTCTTTTCTTCAGCGTCTAAGAAAATATATCATGAGAGTGTAATATAATAAACTACCATGCGTTGAAATACTGAAAAAAAAATCCACGTGTCAACGTTATTCAGTATAAATCACGAAATGAGATTTCTGCAAAAAGCACAATGCCTAACAACGATAACTCATTTTGACAACGTACATGCAATCATTTACGCCCGCCCTTAATTATCATTCTGTGGCATTGGACTGTTCCAGCATCGGGCCACTGTCGGCAATGGAGCCACCAGATGTTTGCCTGCATCAGATATTAATTGTGACGTGGAGCGTGTCAAGAGCACTCTCTCGCTAATTTTCACAACTAATTTGGTGTCACGTGGTCCCGATCCTCGTCCCCGGTTGGCTGCTACACGCATAATTAGGCGGGCGTGCCAATTTCGTAATTAACTCAGCGCGCAAATTCGGATACAGCTGTGTACTTGATTTCGGGGGGAAGTTATTTTTTTTCCAGGACACGTGGGAGTTATATTAGTTATTTCGCAAATCCTCGGAGAGCTTGTCAGTTGGCGAGGACAGATATCTCGGCGGTGACCCCCGGCTGTCTCTCTAATGAACCGCGGCACTGGACCGTTATCATTGAAGTCGTCTGTTACAAGTGTCATGTCAATTACAACCGAAAAAAGTCGCATAAACCATTATTATAATTTTTTTTTAATAATTTCATCATTATATTTAATGATCAGTTGTGTTTTGGTTGTCGATCGTATTTTTTTCTGTGAGAGGTTAGCGAAAGTAAATGCGAAGTTGAACCAATTCGACCAAAACTATTCTTCAAATAGCAGATGCAATCGAATGCTTTTGGTCTAGAGTGCAGAAACATAATGGGTAAAATTCATGAACAGGTTACATGTATAAAACATCAAGCGATGAAAGCAAATCTGTACAGGTTCGAATAAGTAAAATTAATAAGATAGAAAAAAAAACTTGTAACCGTGGATTATGTTTTCGAAGTAATGTCGCAAAAATAGAGGCATTCTAAAGAGCAAATACTATTGGCAACACTAAACCTAAACTTAATAGTCAAAAATATCCTTTTATTAGAATGGTGAGATTTTAAATGTATTATTCATTATATTATTTTTGATATATGGACAGACATTAACGCCACAGTTATATTGTTATAAGCTGAAAGGATTAAGAGAAGCAATTTGTGAAAAATGATTCAGAATATTCAATAGAGAAAAATATTTTTAACACGATAATAGGAGAGCTCGTGCATTTAAAATTACTATGGATATAATAATCGAATACGAATGGAATAATAAAATTAATAATTCTTCTATTATATTTATCAGATTAACTTTTATTCAGATCAGTGGTGGCCAACATTTTACATATCAAGCGCCAATTTTTTCACATACAAGTTCAAATACGCCTTACAACATTTGCTTCTATGTTTTTTTTTTAATTTGTTACTGAGAGCAGCAAAAAAATCTTCTAATTCAAAACATTTGTGACTTTGTTTTGCTTTTGATAAATTTCAATAAACAGTTCACAGGATAATGAACGCAAGAAAATGATCAGAAGCATTTTGATCTAAAAAATGCTCATCCAACTTCTGTAATAATAATGACTTTCGTTTTTAAATTAATAAGTTCCATATGTATATTTCTAGGGACTTCAATACATTTATTTAACTAAATAAAAAAATAGTAAATGAATTTGAGCATATAGCTTTCTGTAGCCAATCACGAAAACGACTTTTAAATAACACTTGTAATAACTCGATTTTTTTAAAGATATATTGGTCCAATTGCTATTATCTAGAGAATATTCATTCTGCTCTTTCAACTGTGGAAATTGGCCTATATCTTAATTACATAAATTTCTTTTTTAAATATACTGACGCTATTTACTAAGCTAGGAAATAATTTATTCAGCTCTTGTTGTTTCGAATTTACAAAATATTTGAAATCAAATAAATCCGAATATTCCCTGAATTCTCGTCTGCTTAATGCTATTGCTCTAATTTTTTTCATAATTTTCAAAACCGGTGATATGCTACATATTTAAAGTTTTTTCACATAGTGCAGTGACATTTTAGTATAGGACGATTTAAAAAAAAACAGCAAACTTGTAGTACCATTGGTTTTATTTATCATCGAAGGCACTCCGTCTGTAAATACACTGATAAGTTTACTATAATATAATTTTAGATTTTCTAGGCATGATTTAACTTTTTCAAATATGTCTAATCCTCTTGTTTTATCATCTAATGACTTCTAATGAGCCGCGATTGGCGCAAGAGCAATGGGTTAGCCAACCCCGATTTAGGTCAATATAGCACTTTTAATCCAAAAAAAAATTAAAAGTCAAAAGTAGACCATATGCATATACGACAAAAGCTCCAATTATCACATAATTTGATACATTCCAAACTTTACCAATAAAATCTCTAATTTCGCGTCGTTTGCAACTTCCATAGGAATTTCGTCGAAATTGCCACTTTTGTTCGGTTATTGCTGTGTTATTTTGTTTTTTTTTGTTTCGGAATATTGTACAAATAACGTGGCCCTTATCGCGAAGCTCGCAACGTTCACAGTTGCAGTTGCCAATATTTGCGCACGCTAGATAAGTGCACATAAAAGTACACAGTAGTCAGCGAATAATTCCTTGTTTATTGCACTCTCGATGTGCACACACATACATATGCACACCACATCCCGCGGGGCTAATATTATAGCATTATCACATGCAACGTTTCGGCTTATGGTAGGTCTCCGCCATCGCGTCGAGGCTTTCGACTACAGGGTGGGACGTGCTTGTCGTAAAATTCAATTCTTTAAATCTGCCAAACCGGTCTCTGTCTATAAAGAAATACAACCTGCACAATGGCGTCTATTACTTTTGAGCACAGAGAAAATTTGAATCTTCAGCAAAAATCAGTCTTAGACGAGATATTCTAGACTTTTTATTTTCTGTTTGATGGGGTTATCAATCCCATTTCGATTTCTCTACAAAATAAAGCCTTATATTACTCTCACACGATCGTATAGCCAGACTCATTGTATTCACTGATAGATGATTCATACATATAAATAAAAATGTACTTATTACATACAACTCTTTATTATTTTATTTAAAAAAATAATACAATTTTATATACATATACACCTAGGCCTTCTATAGTGCTTTATGCTATAAAACGTCGTATGTGACAGTGCCTCTCATAGTGAGTGATTCTTTCTAGACTGCCGTTTACGGTAAAACGAAAAATATTTTAGGTCTAATTACATATTTCGTAAATAGAACAAGGTGAAATAAAATATTTTATCTGAAAAATGATAATTCGTTTTGTATGCCCTTAGTCTTTTATAGAGCAGGTTTCCTTTGCGTGGTCATGAACTCAGCGCAATAGGAGGGTATTTCATGATTATTGAGATATATATTATATCAGAGGTAGTTTTTCTTAACCATTTTTTAAAAATAACTAAAAAATGTATAGATTAACAATAATAAATGCAGTAATATTCGTTTTGGATAATTTATAAAATATTTCATAGCAAGGATGGAGCATAAATAATAGTTATGTAATTAAATCATATTTTTAATAATTGTCTACTAAAATTATTATTGATATTACTTATTTCTGTATTATTTTTTTACTTTGGGTTAGATTTAAGCTAACGTATTTTAATACAAACGTTTTTTTTTTTAAAAAAGCAATTTTTTGGGACATCGAAATATTATTATATAATATTTTATCTTAATTTATTCAAAAGTACGCATATCATAATTATTAATTCTATTCATAATTTTTAATGACAATTAGCATCAGTGTACATATCATATATAGTGAAGAGAATTATTTTATTAATAATCTCATAATTATAAGGATATAGATTGCTTTGAATTGAGTTATAAATATTATCATATTGATAATTTTTTATAAAATATTAAGTATTGTCGAAAACGTTTTATATACTGCATAGTTCTCGTTCATTATCAATTTATTATTTTTCTAATCAGTTCTTTTAATTATTTATAAAGTCTTCATTTTCAAATTATCAAGCACAGTTTAAATTAGGGTAAATTTCCAGAGTACCCCTAATCCTAATTTAATTGTTTCAGCTCGAACTGTTGTTCCCTCTACTTGCGCGTTACTGTTATCAACTAAATTGATTTTAATTGAATCTTGAATAGTATTAATCGGAGTAAATAGTCTTATTCGAAGAGAATTTCAATAATAGATTTCAAAAATTGATTTTTAAAAACGCATTTGACTAAATTCCGAAATTGTTACATTGTGAATCATCGAATAAAGAAATGCATTAAAGTAAAATCTCATAAAATGTAGTAAATGTGCTTAAAATCAAATTTAATGCTAGAAAAATATATACCATTTTGCAAAATAAATATGGAGTGTTCATAATATTATAAAAATATTTTTGGTACTGTGTCCCACGTAACTAATTTTAGTCCGTATACGTTTTGTATAAAAAGCATTTTATCAGTATCTGTGCAAAATTTAATTCATCATGACTCGATTTCGCATCGTTTTTCATACAATGGTAACAAAAAGCTGTTCTGAAACTTTGAAAACGACAGGGACAATGATCATGAGCGCTGTTTGCAGACACAGAGCTATGCATGATGCGCCGCGCATTGTTTGTTGTGAGATTAAACGAAAGTTCCAGTAAATGAGCGGAGCCGTGTGAACAGTGTCTTACATAAGTGTAACAAACTGCACATGTCAGAATGCGCATATGCAATATTCATGAGATGCTAACAAATCTTCTTTTAACACATACATGGCGGCGCAGACTCCGCAGCTAGCCGGCGTCGGCTTCTTCGTACATTCCACTTTTATGTACGTATTTTGCATGCTTGACGTTTTTGCCAGCAGACAGTCGCGCGTCATCGCCTTTAATTATGCAGACTGCGGAATTAATTTATTCGAAAGTGGTGAAATCTCAAAGAAGTATTCGCATTGCAGAGTAGTTTTATTGTAATGTCACTCGGACCGGGAGAGATTTTCAGGTAACATTATAATTGGATTATTCAAATTTTTCTCTAGTCCCCTCCCCATTCTCGAGGCTCCCGAGAAGCCGTTCAGGAGTTATTATGTCAGACTGAAGCACCATCTTGTACTGTTCCCGTTTTAATAATTTAACTGCATTTTAATTCTCGAGATTTGATTATAGCGTGCTTTAATTAATTCACTTACTTCGAAATTTACTACCTCTTTGATGAACAATATTTAACTCTCGAGGATCTCGTGAAAACAATTTAAATCCAAATAATACTAGAATTTTTATTATATTTATAATATTTAAGATGATAAGAAAAAACTGCAGTGAAGCTGATGATCTCATTTCATATAATGTTATATAAATTCTACTGCATCGTAACTATGGCTTAGATCGTTATTATTGCTTGGAAGAAAATTTTGTTATCTAAAGTTTCTTTAATTGATTACCTGTTGTTTATTTAAATTAAGGAAAAAATGCAACGACCTAAGATTGAAATAACTCATTTGCGGTATTTTACATTGTTTTTATTGTATAAAGGATTGAAATAAAATAATGCTACCCAGACAATCTAGAAAATAAATAGAAACATCCTCGACAGTACTATAGATGGTTTCAATCATTCAAAAGTGGTGAGAGTAGGTGAAAAGACAAACCAAAATCAGGGAGTCATCATTAAATAGATGATGAAACTTATTACGCGTAAAACAATCAAAGATTTGTAACAAGAACTAACTTCTGTTATTATTAGGTTATATTAGGATCACAAATTCGGCAAAGATTTTGGGAATAAAACATAATCATGTAAAACTTAACCGTTCCTTAGAATAAAAAATCGATCCTTCAAAGTAAAATTAGAGTCTAACTTCTCCTCCATCCGTCCGATTGCGACTGAAGTCCCTCAAAGATGAAATCTCTTCCTACTCTTGTTTTCGATCTTTTTGGTCGTGAAGCAATTACATATTATATTATTTTTTTTTATATAAATCGATCTACACGAGCGATATTCCGATTTTAAAAAAAAAAAAATAATACCCTCTTGGCATTATGACACTGCCATAATTACCAGCAGTAGAAACCCCAACCTACATATATAACATTGCAAATAAACTTAAACAAACTTCAAAAGTGGTATGACAAATGGTTAATACAAAACCCCTTAAAGACACAGGCAATATTTAATTCTTTCAAATAAATATTAAATCCGCCAAATATTAAACGTTAAAAATCCCTTTATTGCGTGGAATTCTGAACCATAGTACCTCGGGATCACTTTCGATGAAAACTCTCAAGAATACCTTATGTAGATTATATTATTAAAAAAAATATAAACGCGCACCTTCGTCCTCTTATTGGCAAAAACAGTGTTTTTTCTTTAAAACTAAAAAAAACTCATTTATACTGATATAAAAGCTGATAAGAATGTCACAGCAAATGTGTAGTGTGCCTAATTAGTAAAACTAAAAGGCAAGCTGTTTAAAAATCAATGAGTTTTAGCAATTAAAGATCAATATTCCAGCATGATAATGCAAGATCACACGCAGCAAGGATTACGCAGGACAACATAAGGGAGAAATAGAAGTTCTGAAACATCCACTGCCTTCGATTCCAGTATTAAAAAATAATAATCACTTGGAGCTGTATTTTAATAAAAAAAAACTGCTAGAATTTATCAAAAGAATTAGGCTTTCAGATTCATACATATAATATACATAATATATTACATGTATAAATTGATATAATATATTCGAAGAATATATACATATATACTGTGTATTGAAATTAGATTTCAAGGATGCCTTTGTTGATCCATTATCAAACAGCATCAATTTCTATGAAGATATTTTCGTAACAAATATATTTATTTTCGTATCGATACAAAAACATACCGGATGTAAACATATGAAATGGATGAAGGGGGCGAGTACTCGAGTCTCGCAGCAAATAATGTACAAATTGTCCAATTTGATGTTGGAAAATGAGGCAATTTGGCAAATCAAACCGAGATGGAAGACGAATCCTGTCAGGCATTTGAAAAATGAGGACTCTGAGGCTAAGGGGGTCGGATCGATGCTGGGCCAGTGAGTCAGTGGAGCGCCCGAGGTGAGCGGCAGGGGGCCCGCATTGTCCGGCGAGTAATCTCGTATCACTCCACATGGAGGCCATTAACTTAACGAGCTGACACTTTGTTCCGCTCAGCATCGGCCTCCGGCGGCCTTGGCTTAGCCAATCTTGGCCGCGTCTCATCCCGACAAAGACAAGCTGGACGAGCCTTTTTGTGAACCAGACAACGCTTTTTGTTCGAATGCAGAGCGTGTTAATTATCAAGTAATTGGATTGTCATAATTTTAAGTGACGACAAAACAAATCCTCATATATAACACATACATTCATCATAGTTAATGGAAAAGTGAACGATTGATGACCATGAACTGATAAATAGCTTATAAATAAACCATGGATTTTTAATACTAATGATCCGAAATTTTATTTTGAAATTCCAAGATTTAGTCACCAACAAAGTTATCACGTATATTATCTAAATGTATGCACAAGTCCTAATAGTACACATATCAAATATGATATCAAAAATTTAATCTATCCTCTAGATTAAAAAAATTAATCATAATATGTCCTAGATTTGTCAGATTCCCGCTTAATCATTAAATATTATTCCCAGAAATTTCATCTTCATGATTCACAGTACAATTAAGGTTAAAATAAATTGTCGAATCAATGAAAGGGAAGCGTAATCGTCCACGTTTAAATTATCCCAGGAAAACAAACTTCACTCCACCCCGTTATTACCATTTCTGATCCATGGAGCACGCCCTTAACCTCGTCATACCGATTTGGTTTATTGAGGACCCCAAATTTTTGATTTTTCTCAAATAACTCTCTTAATATATATATCCTACATGTCATGAATATATAGCATATAATGAGCTATTCATGATATGCTCCATAATTTTTATTTTACCAATAATCTATTTTTAATAATAATGAAATATCTTGGGGTCTCTTTAAGATCCCCTGGGGATGAAGCGATTGTTTTTGAACCGATGTGACAGGTGACTATAACGTGAAACCGTGCACTTTAATTTTAAACATTTATTTTTTTTTAGAAAGAGGATCGAAAAGCTGAACAAAAGAAGGAAAATAATTATGGAAATTATGTCATATTTTAGTAATGGTTTATAATAAAATGCTCGATTACTTCTTGGTTTCAATAAAAAAATAAATAAAAAAAGTTATTTTGTGTTACCATGTTTTATTATTTTCTGAAAATTCGTAATAAAAATACTCTTCCTAAAGAAGCTTTAAAGGATTTTTTTACAAAAACTAGCTCACTACAAGAGCCAATGTTACATATTTCAGTTTTCTCTTTTTTTCATAGATCTATGGGTTGTTTAGTTCAGGCTTTAATTGTTAAGTCTTTTCTTGAGCTATCATGCATATGTATATATTCAATTACATAATCTGCATAATATTCCGGCCTTGTTCTCCTACCTATCTAAAATATACATCTACTCTGAATATAGACCCATCATAGCTGCATTGTTGCAGAATTGATTCTCGGGAGAATAGACAATACCTTCCTGTGAGACGTCTAAAGTTCAGGATATTCACATTGGCATTATAGAAAGCTTACCATTACTCCACATATTTTCAATAATAATAAAAATATACCAAACAAGATTTAAAACAATTTACATTAGATTTATTAAAACGTTTTAAATATTTATATTTAAAATAAAGTTTGTTTTTTTATATTTATGTAATTATAATACTGGTTTATAATGATTTTAATAACATATACAATATTTTTTTGTGAATAGATTACTGCTTTTAATTTTTCGCTACTTCTCTAGATCGCTGTGCTGATGCAACTTTCATTTTTTAAATGATAACCTATAATTTACAATAGATTATTTTTATACTTAATTTCTTATGGGGGTTTATAATAGGTAGGTATAGCCCGCAGAATAGCACAATCGACTATAAATGGGTTTCTAGTCGCAAAATGAAATAAAAAAAAATAGTATATATGAGAGTTCACCGCCATCAAACACAGTTAACAGTATAAATTACCCGAAATTACTCTCCCCGGCGTACAGAGACATATTGCCAATCAACCTGGCCCGAAAAAAGGCTTCACATGTTCGGATCGGGCCCGAATTTACGGACCAAAGAAAATGTCACGGGAAAATTGAGACATTCTTCGGGTAATGTTCCGTGTCGCGAGACAGTCGCCGAACACCGCAGCTTGATTACAACAATTTACCAAAGTGCTCCGTCTCGCTTGCGCCAGCCCTGGCCCTCAGCCCAGGGATGTCAGCTACATTACTCAGATATCCTGCCTTTTCCCCTTACGGCCCTAATATATTACTTTTATGCCACATGATGGCATGGTGGATGTGAATGCGTTAAAAGTTAATTCAAACTCGCGAATGTGAATCGTAACAGACGTAAGATTGAATAAACAAAAATATCATCACACAAAAACTAATATAGATATTATTAAGTTTGTCAATTATTTATTATAATTTTTACAGCTAGAAATAGATACCTCAGATTGTATTACAGTATCAATCCTAAGACAACCTGAAAAAGCTCATATTGATTGATATGATTTCATAATGTAATTATTAAAATTATTTATTCCACATGCGTATATTGGATGTAATTCGTATAATTTTTTTTTCATGGTAATTGTATTAAATACTTTTTACATCAATTCTAAATCTCATCTATCAAGATTCTTGTATTGCCTCTCCGTCTGCTTCCACTCATCCCACTGATGTCGACGTCTTTAACTAGTAACATGCAATGACAACTGAGCCCGAAAACCTCACCTGAACTTTTATTTTTCCGGGATTAAAAAAATACGGAAACCATTTACATAATTGTTTCTTTGTAAATAACAATATTGTTATTGACAGATTAAAAAAATACGTCTCTGTATTACGAGGAAAAACACAGACGTAAGTTGACTGACAACAATAATCATAATACGGAAAAAATGCGTAAAAATATCGTAAATGTTTAATTTTTTTACTACGCATAAAAAATACTCATAAAAAATAATGTTCGCAGCAAGTACTATTAAGATTTATATTCGTATTATTTCATTTTTGTACATTAATCTCATTTTTTACTCCGAAGGAAATAATTTCAAGAGCAATAAGCTACTTTAACTATACAGTAAATTGTTTTAAGTTCCTTTGTAATTGTCATACGCTAATATATAAAAATTATTTAGTAAAGTAATATTTTATCGTTTTATTCGCATAACATTCATTTCTGTTTGAATCCTTGAATGTTTTTAAGAATTTTAATATTTAAATTGGAGCATAATTATGTTATAATTAAAAAAATATTGAATGCTAATTTGTGTCAAAATTATTTCTTAATATCATCGCCAAATAAATGAAAATGTAGTATATTATTGTAATTTACATCATATAATGTCTGTAGTTTATTAATGCATTTTTATGATCTTAAACTGAACATTTTTCTAAAAAATATCATGTGTGTATTGTGATTATGATGAATTGAATTATTATGTGATTTGCTATGAAAAATTTGTTTTTATTTTTAATTAAAGAGAAAAATTAGGTAAAAATAAACCGAAGAAGGCCAAACATATGATGTTTGTAATTACGCATTGCAATACTTTTTATTGAAATTCTTTTCTTTGAGGAATGACCAGTTTAATCATTATACGGATTGATTGTAAGCATAATAGAATATGTTTTAATTCAATAAAATAGGCACACATTATAAAAGATTATCTGGAATTAGAAGTTCTAAAACTATTATATATTCACCTAATGTTAAACCTTCGGATTACCACCTTTTTTAAATAGAACGTAAACTCGATTCCAGATAAAAAAAAAACTAAGTTCGAATCACTTGGACTCGTCCGAAGTGGGTCTCTCATGGACCCCAAGCATTTCATGTAAAAATATTGTTTAAATATATTTTAAAAATAGATTATTATTTATTCTGTTGAATAATTATTCTTTAGCCTTTTTTAGACAAATACAAAAAGTGTGTGGTATGTAGGATTTATATTAAAAAAAATATTCGATAAAAATCAAAAACTTGGGGTCCTCAATAGGCACATCGGCACGGCTAGGTTAAAATAACTTTCATTATCATTAAATATTTAATTAAATAAAAAAAACTGTCATATTTTAATGGCTTCTTAGACTGCAATTCGACTTAAATTAAATAAATATTAATAACATTGGGGTATTGTAAATCGTATAATAAAGGAAATAATGAAAACCCAATATATGAATTATACAAATATTAATCCTACATATGTATTTTAATTATGGAAAAAATAATACTAACGACACGTCTAATGTGTTAAAGTTTAATGAAGCTTTTTGTTCGTAGGTTCAGTACTGTGTTGTTGAATTTCTTATTGTCAGTTTCTTAGTATTTATTTTCTATTTATTATATTATGATTATACTGATGCTGCTGATACTGATTTTCGCGAGCCCCCTGTAAATGATTACAAGGGCTCACGAAAATCGTCGTTGTTTAAAATACATTTGACATTTTCTATTTAATATAAATAAATTGAGGTAATTAAATATAATTATTTACATATATTGTGTAACATGAATTGGACATTATCCCAATTCCTACATCGTATCCCTGGATGATTCCGTCGGTAGCCCCAATTGTATGTGGGTTCACGATTCCAGCGCCGTCTGGCACGATTGTTGCAGTAAGTGCATTCGGCGCAGGATCGCATGTACAGTGTGTACCATCGGCAGTGGTATTGGCAGAGGCAGCCGTCCGTGGACGGGATGCGGCCGGTGCGGTCCTGCCCCCACCCTAATGACGTCACGTCTTGCTCGGCGGGCACGGCTCCAGCGACCCTGTGGCCAAAACAAATTGAAAATAAACAGAAAATAAAGTCCGACTCGGGTCTGTCCGTGGCCTTTTTGTGTCGCTCGTGCGTGCTCCAGAGATCAATCGCGCTCTCGGCCACGCGCTATTTAGCACCTTATTGACGGGGATAATTTGATTTGGCGCGTACAGTGCGCAGGAATGTGTTAGGGCGCAATACGCCGTGCGACGCCGGTCTCTGGCATTGGGCGTCGCGACGTCTTTTTGTGTCTGACGCGCTAAGTCAAACGTTGACAGATCAATTGCACGCGCACTGGGATGGGAATTGGAATTCGATTACCTGCGAGTGTCTCAGATATACCCTTCTAAGCATTTTTGCCAACACAATATTTGAACGAATTTCAATTAAATCATTTATCGTTCGTTTAGTAGTTTTTTTATTTGAATAGCTCTTTAAAAACATTTTAAACATTTATGTCTATCATTTTGAAGATTCCTAAATTATTCTTAATATTAAATGAGGCATAACAATCACAAAACAATTAATAGAATGTTCTTGTGTTTAAAACCGGTTAAGGCATTAATATACAGTGGAACCTCAATTTTATGTCTGGAATTCACGTTTTTTCAACATTTATGTATAATTTAAACAATCCCTTTGATTTTAGAACAATAAATACCCACTTTTTATGCTTTTAAATATGTAATTTACGTAAAATTTTAAGAAAGACATCACAAAAACTGGTAATTGATGATGTAGTGGAGAGTTATATATGGAAATACTCTCCGATGAAGAAGATGCTTGGATCCATTAAATTCCAACAAAATAAAAAGCTTGTAGGTATATTGAAGCCCTTAAAAGCTATTTTACTAATATTAAAGGCGAACAAGAAGATACCTTTGAATATATTTATAACATTTAAAATTATAATATAATCCAAGAACGCGTAACAAATCGATTTGCGTGATTTTCTTAATAACAAATGTTTACCAAGTATTTTAATATTAACTCATTGCCTACAGGGGTCGTGAATTTCACGTCAACAGCGTTTTTGTGTATGGTTAGATACTTGATAGTTATAGTAATATAACTTTTTTTAAACCTTGAAGAAATTTTGGGCAAATGCAGCTAGTACATATAAAACCATTTATTCGAAATATTTAATGGCTCTTTTAGAAGGAGTGAATTTAGAAATTGGCGACTTTTGTCGGCAATTGATCTGATGATCTGCTGTATCTATTACAACGTTTTGTTTTTTTTAAATATTTTCTTATCGTTAGGATATTATTGATAAATAAATTCTTACTGATGTCATATCGTAATTGTTCTCTATGACATTCCTCATCGTTCGGAGCTATAAAAACAGCTGTTGTGGATAATAAAAATTATGATCTATCCCAGTGACCCAACGACTAATGACCTTTAAATTTCACACACAAGCCTTCTATATAAATATTCAAAATTCAACATTCATAAGTCCATGTTCAAACCATGTTTTAAAAAAAAATCATTACCATATATCTATAGAAATAGCATTAACTATCCAGTAAATGTTGAAGTTCAAGTAATTCGAAAATCTTAAATACATTGTACTATGACACATTAAATAAAAATAGAACAATTTGAATTAATCTATGATTTTCGTTCCTTTGAAAATTGTAAAACAGGGTTTTACTATATTATAATTTTTTTTAATATATTATATTCAAGCCTCATAATAGAATAATGGTCACAGTTTAAAGAATTGTATCGTTGTCAAAGAAAATCTGCCAACAGGCGCTATTAAGACAAATGGTCAATTGAATTTTCGCCATTTTCTTTGCGAACATTTTTGAATACATAAATACATCCGAATGCACAGACTGGCAAATAAATTTGCAGCCATACGCTCCGAGCGAACACACGGACATACGCCGATTGGAATTAATCGGAGAGCGGTGGGGAGTCGGAGCGGCGCCGTGGTGGGGGTAGAACCGACGGGACACGAAACACGTAAATAAATACTAGTCGTTGTTTATTTGCGATATTAATCCGTTAGAAAGCGTTTACGTCTATTGTTTGCCGTATAATATATTTTGCGAGCCCATCGTCCCGTTTGCTTTCCCGCTCGGTGCCATTTGTTTGCCTTGTCTCATGGCAGATGGATTGGAAAGCCAACAGACGCGGCGCATGTCTGGGAGAGGCGCGCGCCCGGGGCCCCCGACATGTGTCCGGCCCGGGACACGTACGGCCACGTGCAAACACGACGCGCCGCCAATATTAAAACGGGCGACTCCCATTAAAATATGAATGATGCAAGTCGAACGGCGGCGTCGCGACGCCGTTAAAATCGGCGATTAGCTGTGATACGTGCCGGGACCAGATGCCCAATAATTCAGCCGGCTGAAATCCAATTTATTTTCATACATCTTACCGCATTTCGTACTATATCCATTGCGGCAATAACTTAGAATAACATCTAAGAAAGGATAGCTTGCATACTTTGCGACCTCAAATCTCATCACAAAAAAAATTAAACAAGGACTTAAAAGATTTTTTTATGTTTTCAACAGCATTATGATAATTCAGTGTCTGCATTCGCCAGATTTTATACTTTAGCGTATTTTTCTTATTCCAGAAGATAAAAAATAGAGGTGCATGGTTTAGCCAACCCTAAGGAGATAGGACAGAATTGCTATAGGAGCCTAATTTTTATTATTTAAATGACCTTTTAACCCGAACCGCCTGGAGAACGCTACGCGATCTCCACCGGTCTTGGGTTTCATATATCCACCTGCCAAATACCAGCAGAGATGCTTCTGTCTCAATCCTGATGCCAGGACTATGATGGTTGTTCTCCAGGTTTACTAGGGTCTTCGAATACGGATCAGGTCGCCAACCATAAGCCCGGAAACTGAGCTATCCACGTGCGGATTGTAACAATAATAATCGGACGTGGTTAGGGCCGATTCGTATTTAATTTACCGTCTGATCGGTTGCTACGGGCACATCCGTCACCGAATCGACAAGGATAGCAGCATGAGTTTCTCGTAGTTCCGTAGAATCCACGAAATCAAGATTGCCCCCTACCACGATCGCGACCACGTCTGATACCGACACGCAACAACACTCAACTCATCTAAATTCCATAACGAAATTTCCATGTAAGATTTAATCTGATTTTATGATTAATTTACAATGTATTTTGTTATTTATTTAAGGATTTTTGTTATTAATTTAGGGATAAAGGATGTAGTAAGATAGTCGGAAGAATAAATCCCTTAATTCGGCTGTGACTGACGGATCATCAAAAAAGACAACACTCCAAGAGCATTTAATAAGAAAAAATCTTTAATACAAGAAAATTATTTAATACATGTAAAACTGCATGTATAAATTTCCTCAGTCTGCGGCGAGATATCGCCGAGTGCTCTTGTCATTTACACGTCATATTGAATAATTAAAAAATCTAAAATATTGACTAAATTATAAAGCATATTATGAATAACTATTTTTTTCATAGAATAATCCATTATCAAAAAAATGAGAAGATATTGATGGAGGATTGATCAATGTCTTGACTTGAAATGCTTGGGGTCTCTGAAAAACCCCTCCGGATGACGCGGTGGTTTTTGAGCCGCCGTATAGGTTGAAATAAATATATTTGAATGGTTACCTATTTAATAATCCTGTTTGTTTTCACTCAATCTCTTTTTAAACATTATAAAATTAATTATTTAATTTTTTTATATTAAAATAGCAGATTTTGAGGTATTTTTATATATTTAATTCGTTATCCCTGAATGCAGTCATCGCTGTATGAACAAATTTCCACTTTTTAATTTAAATTCCTCGTTATCCCATTTCAACAATTTATCAAGATCCCCCGCCGGTGCTAAATTTAATTCGCACCGTTCGCAAGGGTTAACAGCGATTCCTTAGGAGAAAAAAAATTCCAGCCGCATTATCAAATGTAATTTTTTAACATCGTCCCTCTCGCATCTCATAAATTCAAACTTTGCGCAATAAAACCGCGTGTCCCCCCGACATCAAGAGGCCCCGGTAAAAAATCTCCGTGATGAATACCAACGTGAAATATGTCATACATTTTTCACAGGGCCGGGGCATTCTCTCCCGAACAATTTCGGTGGGTTCTCAGATTTTTGCCGAGAACTTTTTTATCGCCGAAAGAGCTAGATGACCTTTTTCCAGTTATGACAAAGTCCCCCGTAGGAGAGAGAAGTTTCATGACCACCGCCCCGAGATATCAGTCTAATGAGCCACGCAACCGAAAAAAAAACTCTACCCGGATGACGAATACCGTGTCTTTGTGAGATAAAAATATACGTTGCATGCTTACGGGGGGTTTCTGTAAACCCGGCATTAGAATCTACCCAGCGTCTGCTTGATAATAGCAAAGAATGGTTTTTGTTATGGTGTCCTTTACAGAAAGCTGTCGTTGCAAATAGTGCGCAATAAAACGAATGCCGTGTTTGTAGACTATTTAATGTTAAAATTTTATTTGTTTCATACTATTTTTTTTTATATACAAATTAATAATGCTTATTGTAGTGAGGTGTAAATTGAAAGTAAAGTGCAATAAGAAAATGTGTCCTTGTCACGAACAGACATCCACTTATGAACCAGTACAAATTGCTTGGTTTTCATTAAATTTATTATCGTGAAAAGTGAGTGACACCCAAATTAATAGACGTATTATTAAGAAAATCTGGTATGGACATTACGTGACTCATGGCCATAAAAAATCCAATAAATTCGTACGAATAATTAAGTTTTCAAAATAACAAGCTTTGACCTTCGTCAAAAGGAACATCCGATTATTAAATTTTCTAATAATTAATGATTTGGTGCTTATAAAATATACACCTTTTTATTAACAATTTTTACAATAAAATGTATCTGTATTTTTTTCATGTGTATATATTTGATAATCCCACTTTTTTACTCAAAATTCATGACAATATCAATTAAACATAATGATATAAGACACAAAACGAAATATATTCTGTTTCTTTGCATCTGTATTGGTTTTATGCGAGTGGCGGCGATGGCGGTTGGGCACAATCATGGTTTCGTAGATTCTACGGATCTAGGAATGACCAGGCCGCTATCCAGGCCAATTCAGTGACGTGTGTGCTATAGAAGGTGCTCATAGCACCCGATCAGACCGTGAATTAAATACGAATTGGCCCTAGCCTGGTCTGATTTTTATTGTTACAATCCGCGCGTTGACAGCTTTGCTCCTAGGCTTGTGGCTGGCCAAGATAACCTGGAGGACGACCATAACAGTCCTGGCATCAGGGTTGAGACGAACATGTCTCTGCTGAAGATCACGTAGTGTCCTCCAGGTGGCAAAGGCCCGTCTCAGGATTAGAAGGCCACTTCAATAAATAAAAAATATAAGATGATTTAATAGTTGACATAACTGACTTATTTAAAAAATGTAAATTATAATTTAAAAAACCACTAACTACTTCAAACTTACTGAATATTTATAGACCTCATGTTTGTTTAGCTATGGTTACCGGAGAGCCTCTGAGAGCACATATCCTCACATTTGCCGGAAGAAAAAGCACGGTAGAATCCAAACTCCCTCGTGTAAACATATCTAAAAAAATCTTCTGTATCTTCTCTAATCTGAGGGAATTCGAGGCGTCATAAGGCTCCCGTATAATGGAACCTGATTCAAGTAAGCTCCGAACCAATGAATCGTATATCACTCTTAAGACTAAGGTGCTACGTATATGATGAGAATTTCTCAAGTCGAATTAAAATTTGCATAATACATTTGCAAACAATTATGATAAATTTTTCACTTCAATACTTCATATTTTGTAGGGTAGCTTGACTTTTTCACCGTCAACTCAGAGATTTTCTTTATTACGAATTTGGTTTACGTTTCTCTAGATTTGTTTTTTTACGTGAAGAATTCTTTGGAGACTAAAAATTAAGCATTATATTGATATATACAGCATAAATATTTTTTTTAATCATTTATTGAAAAATAATAATACTGTTTTTTATGATAAATATTATATATACTCATGGATAAAGTGTATGCACTATGCATCATATGTATAGTTTAATTTTCTTGAAAATTCTTAATAACGACCACACAATGCATTGTAGTTGGCAAATATTCGTTTTTTTATCTCTGTCGTGTTTTGTCTCGCTAACTGCCTGGAGCGCGGTATCACGGCTACCGCAGAAAAATTGTAAAGTCGACAGAAAGGCAAGGAATTGCGAACAGATAAGAATAATATGCGGGAGCAGGCTGTTTTGCAATGTGCCGAAAGCGGCTCTATCGGGACTTTAGCGCTATAATTTGTTTTTATACCAGATGTGTTGGTGTTGATAAGTTGGCGCTACATTAAAGTGGATCAATTCTGTGTTTCTAAGATAAACAGAAAATGGCTGAGACTTGACGAAAACAAGATTATTCCACATATTTAAAGTATTTATATAATAGAGTAATTCGCAGATAAGCCGGTGCGTTTCGCATTTATGATGCGCCAGTTTGAATGAAACCGTCGTTT
>JAGXCT010037070.1:13108-27985 GCA_022495035.1 Philopotamus ludificatus | reverse complement strand
GAATTTGTATTATAATCAATAACAGGAGACCCATCTCACGACGGATCGTAAATATGAAAAATCGACGTCATCGATGCTTCGGGCCATCACAAAAGAAATGATTAAGGTCGATACGACTCTGGCCCAGTAAAGTGGGGTAAATAAGAACACGGAGAAGGGGGGGGAAGCGCCTCGTGAAAAATGATGCGCATTTTTCACGGCGTTCGCCGGGGAAAAAGAGAGAAGCCAGTGTGAAAAAATTCAAAGTCAATTTTCGCCGTGGCCAATAAATTTTGAGAGCATATTGAATCGCTTTCAATTTGCATCCGAAATATATCTTACACATGTCATGTCTCGGCAAGGAGATAGGATGCGCGAACATGCGCATTGCAGACCTTGGACCAATGTATTTTATATGTAACTTATTGGCCAGAATACAGTTCTATTATAACAAAACTTATAAATAAATGGATATTTTTCATAATATTAAAAAATAAGTGTTTCATGAGAGTTTTTTTTGTCATTCTGCCTGGAAATCTTTCTTTACTTCAGAGTTATTTTGAACCAATGTAAATAAATATAAGTTTTTCATGCTTCATTTAGCCTAATTGTTGGGTAGGTCGAAAAGAGATATATAGTTTTTTGTTGCGTTAGAGTTTTTTTTATTTAATAGAGAACTAAAATCAAATGACCTGCATATCAGAAATGTTAATTGAGACATCTTATAGAGTGCTATAGATAATTTTAAAAGTTCAAAAGTATTGAAAATGGGCCTAAGGACACACTAAAATCATGGCAATATGCGTAGAACAATCATAAAATTGTTATAAGACCTCGATTGTCCATAATCAATAGTGAAGTGATAATTTTATAGGGCACGAAAAAATAGACAAAACAACAAATATCCATCAGTTTATCTTTACTGTCCAGATATGATATCGATCCGTTTCTTAGGATTTCTCTTGGGAATGATAAATAAGTTCTTAACAACAATCTGAGAAGAAAATAACAATGAATTTCATCTAACCCTGAGCCATCATTGACTGGAAAAAATGTTCTCTTATTGTATTTGATGGGTTGTTTGGAAAAAAATCAATATTAATTACTAAAACCTAATAAGACTGATATAGCCGATCCTTATTGTATCTAATTATTAATATTAAAGTAAGTACTAACGCGTTACATTTATTACATTCACCTAACGTTGCACCTTCTGACTATTAATTACCCTTTCAAGTCGATGAAGCAATCGTTAAAAAAATTAACAAACATTGAACAAGTCAAAATCACTTGAATTCGTATTTTAATAAATAAAAAAACCTCCAAAATTTAAAAAGTGGGTATAAAAAATGCTTAATATATGAAGAAAGATCATAGATAACAAAGAAAGTTATTTAACAGAATACTATTGTATACAGTTTCTATTTAAATAATCTTTTTGTCGCTCTAAAAAATGTAATTTCTCCGTTTTTAATAATAAAACTAAATCTTACAATATACTAAAATGTTGAAATGCATACAAGGTTTAATATAAAATTGTCAGTAATGTCAAATGGTATAGTTTTTTGGTGTTTTATTTGTATACTTGTTTTTAATGTATTTATTATTCTGAGCTATGGCAGAAAAAAATTAAAAAACGTCCATTTGATATTTCTTTTATAAATATATTAAAAATAAAACAAATTGTTGAACATAATAAAATCACGTTAATTAAAATAGTTTATTTAAATAAAACAATAACTCGTTAATATGTGATTTTATAATTATTTGACTGTGTACTTATCTCGAATTACATGATTATTTTTCTAATAAATAATTAATTATCAATATCTTAAATACCTGTAAAGAAGAATATATGCCTTGACTAGCTGCTTACGTTTACCATATTTTAATACACAGATTTTCCACTGACTAATTTATACGTCTTAAAGGTATTATATGATTAAGCCCTAACATATAAACTAACAAATAGTAAAAAAATATAATTTTGGTATTTATTCATTTTTAAATAATATATAAACTGCGTATTTCGGCTCAGTGCGTGAAATGCGTAGTTACCGTTAAGTGTGGTGATGGTTATGGGTAGAGATGGACTTTTTGCAGCTCCTGGAGACTGTATGTAGAGGTAAGACTAATAATTAAATTACAAAAGTGTTAGAATCGCATCACGAGTTAACGTTTAAATTATTTCTATAGAAAATTGCCAGTAGAAGAGATCCCATAACGACGCAAAGATAGGACTAAAGCCTAGCTGGGAGACTGGATTCGGTGTGTCTGATATTTATAATTATTTCTGCTGAAATATACGAACGAAAGCTCGCACAAATTAATAGTCAAAGTGTACGAACAAAGCAATTCAATTTTCCTAATAATATTTTATTATCCAATTCTTAAGATTCTTTATTAAAATGTTTAAATTTTCTATGAAGACTCTATATTATAATTTAAATTCAATAAATAATCACTGCCATCTACGATTAAAAACGCGCACTTTATAATTTTTGCACTCGGATAATATGAATAAATGGCAAGGTTTTAAATTTAATTTAAACTTAAGGCATCGCAATTTTTGGCCAGATGAATGGGCTTTTATGGTTGAACAAATTTTAAAGTATAAAGCTACTAAAAACTCTAAACACATTACATTATAAACTAATTTATCACTGTTAAGCAACAACACCTTAGCGCGAAACACACAAAGAAGCTGTTAACTTATTACCGTGCAGATTTTCTATTCAAAATGATAAATGCCGCTTTTAATAAATTATTCGTCTTTTGGATATTTTTTTATAATAAAAGTAACACATGTATAACATGTTTTATAGAGCTTTCAATTTTTCATATATTTTAAAATCACTTTTATATTGTGATACATATTTTTTTAACAGTTTTCTTTGTGAAAGGATAATATAACAATTTCTAGTATGTTGTATTAAACATTTTTTTTAATAAATATCTTTTTATTTTCGGAGATGATTGGTCACTGAACAAAATTTGAATATTTTTCGCAGAAAAAAATATCTTTGTCGCCATATGGCATCATTTAGGCTTAAAGTATTATATAAAAATTCGGCGCAATTTTTTCATCCTTTTATTCGTCCGGAATTCTGGACGAACATTGTTTCGCTTTATTTTTCATTTCCATAAATTATCCCAAGTTGGCAGAGTAATTTTAATGTACTCGACAAAAGAAAACGAACAGTCCTTTTGCGAGAGCGTATTTATTTTTAAAAGCTAAATCATTGTCAACACCTTTGCAGGTGTAATTTTTGCACGCAAAAAGAAGAATGTTAAAAATTCACCCATAGATCATCTGCATGAAAGGATTTCGCAGCGAAGCTAATTTTAAAAATGTACAGCGTACTGATAGCTATGCAAATTTTGTTTTTGTCGTATTTTTTTTTTCGAGAATAATGTATTTGTGTATTTTTGACTGTGATTCGATTCGTTTTATATTTTATGCGAAATAAAATATATTTTATATACCAGAGACAAATATAGCGAAAGCGAAAAGAGACATTTATACGGAAGATTGCCTTACAACTGAATTTACCTAAATATATTTTCTGCAAAATTACATTTATTCCGGATACATAAATAGGTAGGTGTATTGGTACAAATCTAATACATTTCTCTATAAATTGAGTGAATAAAGAATTTTTACGGTTCATTTATTAAACACATCATACAATTCTTCATATATATTTCGGGTTGAAAATCCTTTTTGAAATGAAATAATTCTCTCAATATATATAATTTTATGCTTATAAAATCCATACTATAATTTCATTAAAAACTATGTATCTTAGTTAAGGTAAAGCTAATATTTTTGCAATCGAAAATAATCCAAGCTTAAATGTATATTAAATCTATCAAAGTTTAAATTGAAATTATTTTTTTTAATAATAATCAATTAATAGATTCTATGTATCCTAGCTTATATTGAAACATCATTATTCATCTTTTAAAATAATCATCTTTCTTTCCATTTTAATATTATTAAATAGTGAAGCGTTAGAAATGTATTAAAATTTTTCAATCAATCAAAATAAGTTTACGCAGATTTTAATTCTAGTCATACTAAATCAATAGCAGTGACATTTATTTTACGTCAAATCATTCACCATTTTTAGAGAAATTATTAAAAGACGACATTTGAATGCCGTAATGTATTTTTAAAAAATAAATAAGCCCTGCATTAAATTAAATGATTAAAAGTTTTAGACTAATTTTATTGATTCAGTATGTTTGAAATACATATTAATTTTATCACTGTACTTTTTCTATAAAGGTAATATACTCAACCCTTTTTTACACGGTTTTGTAATAACACGGATCACTAAATAGAACAAAAACTATATTTTTATACAATTTTTTTATTTTAAGATTTCCAGAAACAAAATTTATTCGCCGAAATTTAATGAAACCGCTTTTATTACAACAAAAAAAATCATAACTCTTTTATTAATCAAGATATTGAGCCGAAAATTAACTACTTAAACCTTAATATTTACTGGATAGTTATTGAAAAAAAATATTTATATCTTATATCACTAGACATTTTGGAAAAAGCCCGAATTGAAATTTTTATAAAAAATAGTTCGAAAATGTTGAAAACACTTAAAGTTATCTTAAATGTTGAATTTTGACTATGTGTTTGAAATTTCAAGGTCGTTAGCCCATTAGGGACACTGGGATAGTACATAATTTTGATTATCCACAACAGCTGTTTTTATAGCTCCTAATGTTAAGGTACGTCTTAAATAAATTTGAACAATTTCGATATCACATCAGTAAAAAAATATTTATATAATTTCAATAAAACTAAGTACCATGAAAAAAAGAGACGGGATTAATTTTCAGATATATTGATATATTTTTTCTAATTTATTTCATATATAAATATAAATAAATAAATCACAAAGATGCCTTGAACGAGTTTATAAAACCATTTGTAATACTTAAATAAATACTTTTCTATTTATTTATATTCCATTTAATGTATTTTTAATAAAATAATACTATGATGAAATTGAAATGTTGATGGTATTAGAAAACATTATCCTCGTACGTTTTTTTTAACCAAACCTGAAATTCTCGACGATTTTGCCTACAATTTCGTCCTTATTCGCGATCTGAGGATTCAGGACGACGACGACGACACGGCGGAAACATTCACGGAAAAGTGGAAACTCGGAACTAAAATTGGGAAATAGTTCGATGTTTTTTGAAATCCAATATCATCCTTCGGCATTCGGGCCCCCTCGGCCCCCGAGGACACGGGGCCGGAGATACAAATTCTAGACCCCATCCTCCCACTCCACTGGGGGCTACGACTACACTTGTGAAAGTGACTGGAAGGGAACAAATGCTTTTATCTTATGCGATTGGAATACATTATTGTATTATTATCGGGGATCTCTCAAAATTGTATTCGGGCCGGGTAAACATAAAATGAAATTTACATTCGGATCCCTGCCGCTTGTTCGACACAATTAGGATCTTTCAGCCGTCATAAAAAAGCATCTGGGACTCATTTCAGCGAGAATTCTTGGTGTTTTTATGACCCTTTGCCCGGAAGAGTATTAAACTATCGATCGAGTTGAATAATTCATTTAGTATCGCTTACATATTACTACAATGGATATTATTAATACGTTATATATTTTTTTTATTATCTATCCGTTCATATCTCGAACCATTTTCATAATTTCTTATCCATAAGCGATGTTGTCTCTGATTATAATTATACATAGTAGAACACTTGTTCCTGACGTATTTTGAGATTGCTGAATGCTTGTTTTTACGCAAAAAGTCACATATTCTGAATATCTTTTACTCACGTATTGTGATTATATTGTATTCTTATATATTTTTTTATATGACGTATTTAAATTTTTGAGACACAAAATGTATTTTCCATATATCTTTTTCTTATGTGATCATATTTCGATATCCCATTTTCGTTTATGATGCTCGAACTATGATAATAGAGAAAATATCTTCTCATTTTATTATGTACTCGCACTTTTCGAAAATGGGACCATCCCTATCATTTCGAATATCAGAAATATGCGTTATTTATTTCCATAACTGCGGCTATATATCACGTGACCCTGTTTAAAATACAAAATTGGATGGGCGGAAAGTGGGGGGGTAGGTCACATTAGCCCGTTCCGTTCGGACAAATATTTGCATAATGGTTTTTATCTCCACACATCCGGATTGAATCAACTGGGGGCCCCAGCCGCCGAGAACTTCTTCCGGTGCCCCCAGCCTCCAGGTCGAACAGTCTTATGGCCGCAGTTATGGCCCGGTCTATTGTTCCCGGGGCAGAATAAAGCCATGATCTGTATACAATTCGACTATAACTACATAAACGGACTTGCACCTCTTTAAATCCGTTTGTATTTATTTGATAAATATCACGTCATTTATAATTAAATATTTAAATTATATTTAATATATGCTTTTTGTGACTTTTCTCATCCATCCATCTTGTGTCAAAGAATTATACTAAAAGTTATATTGACGAAAAGAATTTTTCTTGAAATAATAGCTTTTCCATCTTTTGTCTGTGCGGCTCTTTATATCAATAATCCATCAACTTTGACACATCCTCAATAAACATAATGGAAAGTCAACCGATAATGAGAAAAAAATATTTACACCTGTGACTCGCGATTGATGTATGAATATTAATGGAGTCGGCACATGATCGGAATACCATTGACTTTTCACCTTTAATTTTTATTTAATATTAATCTAAATGTATTATTTTTTATTAATACCAAAGAGAGAGAATATATTTTAATATTCTGTAAAAGAATAGATACATTTTAATTTGAAACTTTATTGCGAAAAAAAATAATAAAAATTGAATGATGCACATTTCATTTTATAGGTTATGAGACATCTGCTAAAATTAGGATATGCCTAAATAACAGCAAAATTGTATAAGCTATAAACAATAATGGGCTAATAAAATAATTAGAAACAGTTACTGATCTGTATAAATATATTTTGTTTTTAATATCAATTTCTTTTTAGTAACCTAAACTACAAAGAAACTTTCACTGAGTGAATAATATACAAGCCGAGCTAATGAAATGCTGTGTGAGTACACTGATTTCATGTTTTCACAACCTGATAAGCACGGTTTGGCGGGATTGAGTTTTTTTGTTATTGTAAATATATGCAATATGATCTGCCGCCCATTTTTTTAGATGATTTTAATTGTATGATAATACAAACAATGAATATATATACTCAAATTATCTCTTTATTAACAAAGTAAACCTTGTATAAAAAAAAATACAGGAATAAAAGACTCGTTAATAGAAATATAATACTATATAATACGGCGAAAGATATATGTGGAAAGGTTTATTTAATGAGAAATTTGGCATCACTTCTTTGCCATCAATTGGTATAATTTTGCAGATATAGATGACACAGCAACTCGCTTGCAGCTTTCTTACATAATTTATTCTCGATCAGTGATCTCTTTCAGTCAAAATGTAAAATCTTTAAAGGGCCGCACAAGAAATTGTGGCGAACCGTACTTCTTATCTATGCTTCTTGCCTATGCAGACGATATAGACATTGTGGACAGATCTTGGACGGCTCTCAATGATGCATGCCAGCAAAGAATGAGAGCGGCAATTGGCATGGGACTATGGATCAACGAAACCAAGATAAAATACATGCCCACATGCCAAGGACGAATCTTTGAACCATTGAGAGTCAAAATGTATAGCTTCGAGACCGTCCAGGAATTCACATATCTCAGCTCACTTATTACAAATAACAATGAAACCAATTTGGAAGTACGAAGAAGAACCATGCTGGTAAACCAGTGCTACTTTGAACTTCAAAAGTATCTGCGGTCAAGATTTCTCTCAAAGAAGACTAAATTCAAGCTTTACATGATCCTCAGCAGCAACGTCCTGACATAGGGATCCGAATGTTGCGCTTTGACAAAACAAAATGAACGACAACTGGATATCCTGGGAAGGAGAATTCTGAGACGAATATTTGGAGCCGTATTCGACGACGGGGAATAGCGTATTGTGATAAGCTGTAACGATGAAAATAAGCGATTCGGAGTAAATTAATGGACTGTAATTATTTATCATATTTTTTGCTGCATGAGATTACTCGGATTCATCATAAAAATATAATAATGCGAAGACTATCACAATTTGTGATTATTTTCACTGCCATTATTATTGTTTATTATCATTGTTGTTATTTATTGGTATTTATTGTTATTTATTGTTAGTTGTTGTTATTTATTGTTAGTTGTTGTTATTTATTGTTAGTTGTTGTTATTTATTATTATTTATTGTTATTTATTGTTATTTATTGTTATTTATTGTTATTTATTGTTATTTATTGTTATTTATTGTTATTTATTGTTATTTATTGCTATTTATTGTTATTTATTGTTATTTATTGTTATTTATTGTTATTTATTGTTATTTATTGTTATTTATTGGTATTTATTGTTATTTATTGTTATTTATTGTTATTTATTGTTATTTATTTTTATTTATTGTTATTTATTGTTATTTATTGTTATTTATTGTTATTTATTGTTATTTATTGTTATTTATTGTTATTTATTGTTATTTATTGTTATTTATTGTTATTTATTGTTATTTATTGTTATTTATTGTTATTTATTGTTATTTATTGTTAGTTGTTGTTATTTATTGTTACTTATTGTTATTTATTGTTATTTATTGTTATTTATTGTTAGTTGTTAGTAATACGGGTCAGGTCGTCAACCATAAGACCGGGAGCCGAGCTGTCACGCGCGGATTGTAACAATAATAATCAGACGAGGTCAGGGCCAATTCTTATTTAATGTACGGTCTGATCGAGTGCTACGGGCAACTCCGGTAGCACTCGATCAGACCGTACTTTAAAATAATTATATCCGATATTTTAAAATAATTTGTGTAAAGCTCTCTTTAAAATCATTTTTTTAATTACATTGCGGTTTTTTATTTTGACTTGTTTACCAGGAAACTTTAATTTTCTTTTTTTCAGATCATACATAGAGTAAATTGAGTGTGCAGTGATTAGAATTGACATTTAATGGCACATTCATATTTTTCTAGTAATAAATGTGATTTTGTACCTGATTCCAAATCCTCGCTAATATTTTGAAATAGCAAATGTAATTTTAAGTATTTAAATATTATAATTTGAGAAAGAATTTATTATAATAAGAGGTTTTTTCAATATATGCTCTTTTGCCTTTTTATATTTATTAAATACTAAATTAAATTTTGATTTTCATATTATGGATTATACCGAATTTTATATTTAATTAACGTATGATTCTTATTACATTTCCAAGTATGAAATAATGCTTAAAACTCTTTACGTTAGGTTTTATATTTATTTAAAATAAAATATTTGTTTCGTGTATATGCATATTGTCTCATAAAATAGATGAACAATATTTTGCATATACAAGTATCAAATCTGATTTGCAAAATACGCCTCAAATGGACGCTGTTAAAAAGCAACACGGTTGGCGTTCGGTTCAAGGAGTTGGCGAAGGTATATTTTAACTTATTCAACTACAAATCTGCTTGAAGCTAAAGACAAATTTGCATATCAGCCTCTTGGGAAATTTCATCTGAATTTGAAATTATTTCGTTGCATATTTAAGAACTACATGGTATAGGGAAACTACGTTGTAGCAGCAGGCGCTGGCTTGCGAGCCGACGAGAAATTTATTTGATCCGTCGTCAGAGGCCCTAGTCCAGGCCCACCCCCTGCTACTGTCTGGGGTAACACTACCCCATAACTGTCTGGACCAGCGAGAGGCCTGTCGCTGATCTATAGGGCCTGTCGGTGCCACTGCGAACTGGATTGCCTCAGCTGTGGTCAAAAACCGACAACTATATTATTTTAAAATTAAAATAAATATTATATACGTGATATCAAAACGTAATAATCGAATTTATATAGTCTTTTGATTATAATTATTATTAAATAAATGCAAATAAATAATAAATATGCTGATTTTTGGCCACAATTAATCGATTTTGGCTAACCTCGTATTTTTTTTACTACGGGTGTTTACCATATTGATTAGAGCGGTAACTGTAAATTTGCACGAAACCGCTACGGACCCCGGCCATGTGTTTTATTAACTTTGCAGTTTAAATCAGCCAACTTAGTGTTAGTGGGTGCGAAATATATTCACAAAGTTTTGCGTAAACTTTTACGCTTCATAAAATTTTAGTACGTGCAGTTGGCCAGGTTGTTTCCCCTCAGGTTAGTTTGACCTCAGGTCGACCATCACTTGAATCTACTTCAGAATTAATAACTTCTATCCCTTTTGAATATTTGATTGACTGTGATGATTTTCGTTTCGAAAAATTAAACATAATTTATTTATTTAAATAGAATGATTAATTCGTAAAATTAACTTAGAATCATTAATAGATTTTTGTTACCTACTAGCCACAAAACTGAAAAAAAAATATTATTCAAACTTCCTGTAATACATCAAATCAAAAATCATATAAAAAAATAATTATTAGTCTTTCTAACTCGTTAAGAAAATAAAATGACTAATAATATCTGGACATTAAAAAAGTATTCTCGCTCGAAACCAAAATGAACCTAACCAGAAGAGAATCGTCATTGGCAATGAAAAATATACAAAAATGTTATCTAAAAAGAAAAAACGAAAATGTAAAATTGCAAGTGCAATAGGAGATGTTATTTTTTGCGTTTATTTGTTCAATCCAGACTAATTTTCAGTGTAAAATATTTAACGCCAATAAAATTCGCGAATTTTTAAAAAATGGCACTTCGTACATATTTCTGAAAACCATTAATATTTTTATTTAAAATCAATTGTGATATATTTTAAGATCTCTAGCGTTTGTAAAATTATTTTTTACAAAATCGTTGATTATAAGACTTAGATTTAAAAAAAACGCACAGAAGTCGTATTTGTATAAAACTCTTGTATTATCTCTTGATATTTCGTAATGCTTTAATTGAACTTATGAAGTATATTGTTACTATTTACAAACATTATTTTTAAAAAAAAATATATACTAAAAATATCTGTATATTTAATAATTTATTTAAAAAAATATGTTTGCAATTAATATGATATACAAGGTTTTATTTAAATAAATTAATTTATTATATTAGAGTTTTACTGTATTTAGATTTAAATTTTTGGCAGGACACCCCTAGTAGTATATAGCGAAAAAGTATAAAAAATATTTTATGAAATGATCCTTTTACCGCTTCTGTGTATCTTTTTTATATAAACTATAGACGCACTTGATTCTACCGTCACGCATCTCTTCTTCATGAGTGATTTTTAATAAAAGTTTCTTTTCAAAAAAAATTTGAAAAGAAATCCATATTTTTTCTGAAAACCTTTTAAAAAAACGGCACCTTTATAAGAGAGAGAGGAAGAGTGATCGCTGTACCTTTTATCAGGCGCAGGTATGAATCACGTCCTCTTCCTGAAAGTCTTTCAGGATGCTCTTTTATGTTTATCGTCTCATCAGTTTTCATTGATGCAGTATTTTCTATCGGTAATGAACGTCACGATACCAAATATTCTCAAACTTTCCGTCTATAATTTTTTTTTAATAGATTTAACACGAAAATGTCTAATCCCCGTCCTGGATGCCTTGACCTCTATCGGTGTTATTCGCGGTCTTACACATTTTGGAACCAGGGGCGGTTCGGGGGTAGGTGACTGCCACCCATACCCCTCACCGGTAAATGTGTGGGGCACAAATTGAAAATCAATGAACCGCGGAATTCAATTTTATATTAAAACCCATTCATCTTCAGGATAGGCCACGGTGGGGAGATCGTATAAAAATAAGTGAAGGAAGTTCCTTGCAAAGGATGGAATATCTCAAGTGCTCTCTCTCATCGACTGACTTTTCATTTCACGCTATTCTCATTCGTATCAAAGATTTTTGCCTATACAAACTGATGAACAACTTTTCATATGTAAGCGATGAATCCAAAGTCGCTGGGGCACGAATATCCTTTCGGCCCAGGCATCTTCCGTATGCGTTGAATGTTTAATAGTTTTTTTAAGTCATAATATGCATAAAAAAATAAAATTATACTAAAAAAATGTAAGATAACCGCGACTGAACTAAGTTTATAGTCAGATAGGTGAAAACTATGAATTCAGGATTTTTTTTATAACACTAGTTAAGAAAGGGTATGTAGTATGTATACAGGAAGAGACCTATTACCTTCGCATGTTTTATAAAAATATTTATGTAGGTAGTTTGGCGCATTGAAATTAATTCATTTAATGCCATCTATCCTTTGTTGAATAAATTATTATAAAACAAATAAATAAAAAAAATTAACCACTGTCGTCAGAGGACCTTGCATCTTTAGAATCATTATCTAATCTGTATATACATGAATTGCGCTTTGAAATCTTTCTGTTTTACCATCCATTCATCGTAGTCAAATAAATTAATTAATTAAATAAGAATAATATCTATAGACACAAAAAGAGCTTATTAATATTGAGTATTCTCTAACACAAACCTCATAAATCTGTTATACGATTTATTTAAAATACAATAAGGTTAGAAGCATTATCTGTTTTATTTTATTTAAATCCATTTTTATTTTATTAAAGAAAAAATATGATTGATATTCAGATAATTTAGATGGAATCATTATATGTACATATTTATACATACAATAGAGGGTCATTGACTCCGATCACTTTCTCTTACTACTGTGTACTCTTGATAAAACAAAAAAATGCTTTTCTCTTATCTCTAAATGTTTAACACACTGTTTTAAAGTTTTGGGTAAATCAATTTTACGAGTTTTTGTAAACAAAATAGCAACAGCAAAAACATATTTATTCGCCTAAATAAACGTTAATAATCAGTCAAATTTAATTTAGAGTGCTATATAATATAATCTGTTTAAAAAAATATATTATTTTACAAACTTGCATATTATTTTTTATCATCCTATTGGCATTTTTTGTGCATAATTTTTCTACTTTATTTACATTATGTTTACTAGTAGCGATTTTTATTTAATTTGTAAATGTTTTAAAACACTCTGTACATAAATATTTCAGGCGATTATTATTAGACCAATCTGAAATACAAGCAATCCTTAATAATTTTTCATGAATAATGCACAAATTAATAGTATAATAGATTAGTTTTAAGTCCTTAAAGCGCCTTTAAATGCAAATAATTATTTAGGATATAATTTAGTATAAATTAATGTATGTACTATCTGCAGTGTTCTAAACAATTTAATAAAAAATATTTTTGCACAATTTAAACCACAAATAATAAAACCATTTTATGATAGTAATTGGTTAAATTTATGGGTGTCATCTGGAGGTTGCTGAGTTAGCTTCATTGTCGTCAATAAGATTTCAGCTGTATTTAATATGCCCTGAACAATCTCTTGCACCAATCAGTTGACAATTTATTCCTTAATGGCTAAGCATTAAAAACTGAGCTAACCACCGTGGACCTTTACAAGACCTTTCGCCCCCGATCGTAATCTTGACAATTATCGCCTCCGAGATCCATTATCGCGGGGCCGCCATTAGGACAGGATCTTTCAGCTCACGTAGCTAATTTGGACGAGGTAGTCCCGCGGCAATAAATACATTCCCGGAGGATATTAAAACAAAAGGTGGCTAGGTGGAAAAAGCCGACCCAAGCCCTTCCGTCCCTCGGCTTCCTTCCCGCCAGGGTCCAAACTGAATTATGGCGCCAGGGTCTAATGCTGAAAAGAGTGCTGTCCCTGTGCAGTGCGTAGGGGGCATACCCGGGCTCTGTATCATAAAGACCTTTTCAAGGCTATCTGTAATTCTATCTGCATTCATTTCAGCGATTATGGTGTGTTTGAAAAATTTGTCGACAAACTTAATTTATCAGTATTAAATAAAGAGTGTAATTTTGTAGCTTTAGTCAGAATTAATTTAGTTTTCGTAATATTCGTGCGGTGTTTTTCTTCAATGGTCGTCTCAAAGTAATGATATTCATTTCGTTCCCCTCCTAATGAATATTATTGCTCCTGTTGTTAATTGTCCCGGCCGCCATTTAGTTTTCCCAGTTTATTATGATTTCCGTCCGACAAGTTTTCAATTTATCAGCCAGCTTCGAGGAAAACAAACGGCTTCCGCTGAAGATCAAAAGGCGGGTCGCGTTAACTTTCAACGGTGGTGGGGTTGGAAACGTGCCGCGGGCCGCGATTGTCGAAGGGATTCGGTGTCCACCCCAGGACATAATTAAGTTTTGTAACCTGTTTTCTTTTTCATCTTTTGATTTTACATTGCTTTGTATTCTTACAGAAGCCAAAAAACCAAATGAGAATGAGAAACTTGGATATCACGTACATATATATATATTTTAATTCATTCAATAATCCTGATATTTTATTTTTCAAGGAAAATTTCGGTTTTTTCAAAGCCGTTTTTGATCATCAGTCGTGTTTCTGTCTTTGTATCTAAGACAAATATTTTAAATTCGATCCAATTTATTGCAACAACTGCAATATATGAGAATAATTAACAAATTCTTAAACCTAAAATTCTAACAACCGTGTGCAGCTTGTTTTATTTAATTAATAAATAAATGGTTTAGTTGGAAAAAGAAAAATAATTTAATCAAACATTTACAAGCAAATAAGCATCAGAAAAATGTTTCAAAGCCTTCTACAAATATTGCTCGTTAACCCTTTCAGTGCGGGGCGCATGACGTACATACGCAAACAAATCGTGTCCAGGGTGCGGCCGCATGTCGTATATGCGCAAGATTCTTTAAAAATTTAACTTGTCGTTACATGTAAACTAGACCGAGTTAAGTGATGGTGTTTGTTTTA
>JAGXCT010037070.1:0-12286 GCA_022495035.1 Philopotamus ludificatus | reverse complement strand
GGCATAACAGAAAGATTCCAAAGCGCCATTCATCCATATAAAGATTTGATAAAGAAACTATAAACAGTCTAAAGACTCTAAAAATGCAACGGGGATGAGTCTCTCACGCTAATATTCCCCCAAGTGTCGAACCTCGACACAAGTTAATTTTTAATATTATTTCAGTTGGATCGAAATTTATATTAATTGGTTTTATATAAATATTTATTCAACACGGGATAGATTGCGTTAAATTAATTAATTCCAACGCGCCAAACTATCCACATAAATATTATTTTTATAAAACATGCGAAGGTAATGGGTGTCTTCCTCTTACATATTCCCTGGCCAGTGTTATAAAGAATACCCTGAATTCATAGTTTTCGTCGGTTAGCTTACATTATCGAAATATATGCAAGTTACCTACAAGCCGTAACACTGGTTTATGAATCATTATACGATCTCTTTAACCCATCTATAACTTAAAGCAAATGCAATTTTTAAATCAATGAAACATTATTGTTTACCACCATATTTAAGATTAAAACAACCAAATCTTTGGACAGTTATTCACATTTTTTTAAATCTAGTATCAAATATAACAAACTGAAATTCACAAAAATGAAACATGTAGAATTTGGTAATGCTGCCATACATTCGATTTGATGTCGTGGAGATTCACTTTTAAGCTTTTACCATCATCGAGTATTATTTTTTGAGTTTCAGGTACGTTCATTATTCCGATGTTGAAATCAAATCAAATCCATTACATATAACATTAGACTTAAGGGACCATTGCTGTTTATCACAGCTTTTTTGTTCCTAAAAAAATATTAAATTGAAAATTAAAAGCTTAGTTTAAAAATTGATTTATTATGCTCAATGCCATAATAATTAGTTTAAAAAATTCAATTATAGCAACAAAAAAAAGGCTTCAAAAAATACTTTTTATAATAAATCACTCAATTTTATTTAGAAAAATATTGATATTCAATAAATACACATAAGTAGGTTGTATCTATTGCAGGATATAAATTACTCGTATAAAATCATAATCAGAAATATATTCTAGCTTCTTTATTTAAGGAAATACATTTTTGATTGGACATAATATCATAATATCAATAATACAACAACAACAACAACAAAGAGTGGCCTNNATAACCCTGGGGCGGGTCTTTACCACCTGGAGGACACCTCCGTCTCAGTCATGATATCATGACTGTAGACGGACGTTCTCCAGGTTACCTTGGCTCTTCGAATACGGTTCATCAATAATATGATATATAAATTTTATTTTATTTTATATATAATAAAACTTACAGTTTTAATGAATTTATGAATTTAATGATTTAACTGAAATTCTTGTTTATTGCATAAACGGAAAATATTTTATTTGAATTACTACAAAATTATTAAATAATATTATAAAAAGCAATAAACACATAATTGAGATATAATCCAAAATTTATTGATAACAACTAACAGACGCAATATTACATATATTGATATCCAATTACATGTTTTCGTTGCTATCGTATGATTTCATTTTGAATATAAACAAAGTTATTGAATACAAGAAATATATTAAATTAATAGTAAAAAAAAAAATATTTATATCATTTAATTAAATACAAAATCATATTCGGCATCCAGAACATCCGGATCCTCAATTTGAAATTTTGTATATTTCAATTTCAATTTTGATTTGATCAAAACATTTAATTTTTCGGCATAGTTCTTCAATTCAAATATGATTTTATCCCCATCCACCGACGCCTTAATGACGGTAAATTCACTTCTAGGAATGTCTACTTTTTCAGTTATTATATCATTGACGATTACTTTTAGATTCAACATATTAATTATTGACGATCTGCTACTCAATACTAGTTTATTGCTTCTATATTTCATATCCATTGTTGTAATATTGAATAATATCTCATACATCTTTGAATACATTGCCAAATCCTCTTTATTTTTACTATTTTCTAAATTTAAACCATTGAATGCCGAGTATGCTGAGTTGAGAGCGTTTGAAAATTGGACTATCGCAGATTTGATATTAGTACAATTGCACGTATCCCAAGCATCATTCGTTCTTGATTGTATTGTTTCCCTGTCTGAAATAAATTAAATAAATAAATTTAATATATCAATAATAAATTAGATATATATTTAAAATATACCTGTTGATGTCCGTTGCTTAATTGCACTACTCCTAATCCATTTACCGTTCTTATTGATGACATACCAAAAATTTACAACATCCCCAACCTTGATATTTGACTTATCATCTTTAAAACACAATATTCCATCCATTGGATGTTCCACAAAGCCTTTGATATCGCCTATTTCGTATTTTATTATCTTTTTATTGATATTACCATGAAATCTAAATTGATCTATGTTTGTCGTGTTTTTTAAACACACTGTGGTTTCTTTATCACTGCCGAATATAATTATTTTAGTATCCATGGCACTGATAGTATTAATTAATATTATTATCGCAAACGAAATATGTATAGTAAACATCTTAATCAAAGAAAATAATATTATAAACAGAGAGACGTGCTGTTTGTACAGATCGTTGGTTATTAATGAATTTTTTACTTGTTTTATAATAAATAAATAATATACGTACAGTTGCAAATTATCAACGGTACAATACTATCAGAGAAACTGGAAAATCCAATGACGTAAATATATCGACCATTTTAATGTGCTGTATATTTAAAACGAGTTTTATGCATAATACATTTTAGGAGGTTTTTAAAATATTTAATTGTTCTTATCAATACAGTAATTAGATTGCATAATACAAATTCATACATTTTTTTATCTTATTTGCTAAAAACATGTAATTTTTGCAATCGAAAACTGTTGCGAATATTTTTATTATAATAAATTTTTAACTATTTTATAAATTCAATCAGTTTAAATACTATATTTGGATAGTATTATTTTATTAATATTATCTAAAATTTGTTCTTTGGAAATGAATGAACACTGACTCAAACTAATGACTTAAAATACTATTTAGCTATTTTAAGCAGTGTCGTTTATTTTTGTGTTAATAAATATCGAGTTTTTCAAAGATTCTTGCTAATTAAATTTACAAAAACACATACAATAATTATCAAAATTCTGAATAAAAACATCTAGAAAAATGTTTCGAATAATTATATTCTTAGTATAATATTTTTAAAGATGTACATACAAATAAACAGGTTACATAAAATATCTCATAATAAAATTGTCGAATTATATAATATAATTGAATTGATCGTTATGATTATAAATATTTATTATATATTTTTCTTAATTTAAATATCAAAATCCGGATCCTCAATTTGAAATTTAGCGTTAAGTTTTAGTTGAGATTTCACAAGAATATTAATCTTTTGTCTATAATCTTTCAAATCAAAATAAATATCAGAGCCATTTCTCGTTCCATTTATTATATTAAATTCATTTTCCATAATATCAAATTTCGAAGTTAATACGTCTCTTACAATCATTTTGAAATTTGTGTTATGAAATGTTGATCCTTTCAGTCTCAATGTAATAGTTTTATCCTTAATCCCATTTTCAAGTAAATCGTAAATAATATCGTACATTTGTTTGGACGTTTTTAATTGTTCGTCAAGCCTGTTTTTATCTAGCTCTAGGCGTCTCATTAAATCATGTTGTTGATTAACCGATTGTGTTAATTGGTCCACCAACTCATTGGCTCCTGTTAAATTACAAGTGCATTTTGATGTATTCGATCCATTAGGATCCTTGTCAGATCCTAAAGTTGTATTCCTATTATACATATTAGTATCGATGTTTTTATTTGTCTCTGTAGTTGTATATGAATAACAAGGATTGATATCCTGAGAAGATTCTCCATTAAACATCGTTTTAATACCTAGTAATCCGTTGAGAATAATTTCAGATATAGTCGATTTATTCTGTTCACTTGATTCTGGTTGCCTTCTATGTTGATGATCTTTATGCAATTTACGACGATTTGAATCATAATTATTTTCCGTAAAATCATTTTCTAAAAAAACGTTTTAGATAAGGTAATGTATAAAATAAATCAATAAATTATTTAAACTCACCAGTGAGAATTTTTCGCATAAAATACGATATTTTGACACCATTAGTAGTTTCCACAAATGAATACCAATAATCTATCTGATCATCAGGGTATACTTTTCTTTGGTCTTCGAAACACATTTCACCGTTTCGAGGCTTGTGAACTCTTCCGTGAATTTGACCGATTTCATCGTAACTTATATTTCTATTGACGTTGCCGTTAAAAGTAAATGATTTAATTGTTGAATTTGATTGAAGACATATTTTCAATCCTTCTTGTGTGTATGCAGTAAAGCGAACTTCTTTGTTTTGACAATAAACTATTGATATTAAACACAGAAACAATATTAACTTCATGATTATATTACATGTACAAAAATATATTGACTAGCGTCTGCTGATAATCAAATCAGACTGACATGAAAAATTAGCACACCATTATGACGCCATTATACATTTATATATTTAATTAATGTTTTATAAAATAAATATAAATGAGTTGGCGCAATGCAGACTGTTTTTAGTATTTGGCGTCCTTTTATTTATTATATAATATATAAATGTATTTAAAAAAAAAAGCTGATCAAATCATGAAATCAGAAAAACATAATAAATAAAGCTACAAATTATCGTATTTGATAGAAGTGAGTTCATCGAAATCTTTAATAAATAGTGGCCATCAAAAGTTTTTAATTTTTACTAAAACCATAAGTTTGACGTATTTATAGCCAAAAAATCATTAAAAAAATTAGTGGATGAGAAAAGATGAAAATAAATATTTATGAAAATGTATAAGCGAAATCTGCATAAAATAATTGACTTTAAAATTGCCAATTGCCTAATGTGTAATATTTACTGCAAAATCAGCAACATTTAAGATTTTTTTTTTTTTTATGCTTTAATAATACTTGTTTTCATTAGCTAATACAAAGCGCCTTGATCTGCTGTATCTATTATAACGTTTAGTTTTGTATCAAATATTTTCGTGTCGGTGGGGTACTTAGTTTTTTATTGAATATTAATAAATTCTTAATCATGTTATATCGTAATTGTTCTGTTTTATTAATGACGTTCCTCAAAATTCGAAACTATTATAACCACTGTTGTGGATAATAAAATGCATGGCCTATCCCAATCATCCAACTGTTAATGAACTTGAAATTTTGCACACAACTCTTCAATATAAATATTCGAAATTTAACATTTAAAAGATCGTGTTCAAACAATGTGTTATAAAAAATTAAATTCGGCCATTTCCAAAAATTTAAGTGAAGATATTAATTATTATTAACTATTCAGTAAATATTGAAGTTCAAGTAAGTAAATTTTCGGCTAAATATCTTGATTAATAAAAGAGTTATGATTTTTTTGGTATATAACGAAATTTCAACGAATCGGCTTCGTTACATCGCTTGTTTGCCGCCGATTCGCTCTGTAAGCAATGTGTTAACATATAATAAAAACTGAGTCAATTATTTTGATCGTTGAGAAATTTATATATGATTTTCCTCGAGAGTAGAGTTAAATTGTCTTTCTCATCTTTTATATAATCACGTAAATTTTAAAAAATCTTCGAAAACTCCGAAATTTATTGTCATCGACCAATAAGTAAATACTATTTTTAATTAATTATTAGAATATCGGAACAGTTCATAAATTTAAATTGGAAGCGTTCTTTTATTTATATTATATAATATTAATTTTGATGGTGTATATATGCACAATATTCAATGTTATAAGGTCATTTAGATAGTTCTAAAAATGATATCATTGGTTGTGACATAGATAAATAAATTTATGAAATTGAGCTAAATACGCAAATATTAAAATAAACTGTGTAAAAATAAATGTATTTAATATATTTTTTATTGTACTAATTTCTGGTATTACCTCAACACAATTTGTTATGGCTTTTCTTGTATTTCAATGCCACTGTTTATGTAATCCATTAAAGTGTCATCATTTTATTGTGTGTACAAAGGCAAGACGCCATTTTCATTTTGCAGAACCGATACAATCAGTTAATGGCACAATGTTAGCAGGTGCAATAGTGAGTAGGACGACAATGTGCTGTAACCTGTATTTTCCGCTCCATCTTTCACAGATATAGTCAACCATTTCATTTTATATAAGAAAATAATAAATAAATAATTAATTTAAAATTTTGTAATCTGTCTAAGCTCAAGAAAATTAATTTAATACCATATTAAATCATTATTAAAATCAAATAAAGATTAATTTTCTTTACATTAATAAAATAACAAATATACAGATGTCATATACGTTATTTTAATATTAAAAATATATATATATTTTTTCAAATGCATTTGTTTTAAATAAATATAGAGTATTACATGTAGTCGGATGGTTGTATTCTTCTGCAGCGAGATAATGTCGCTTTTCGAAAACACTCAGGAAAATTATTTTATATATTGCGATGGAAATTTATATTTGCTCATTCAAATATTGCAAAAAAATATTATTTAGGGATCTATTCTGGATTTATTTCCTATTTAAATTTTATATAAGACGCGATATCATCCCGTGACACGTCCTAGACAGTCGCAGATAATTAATCATCGGAATCACGGAATGTTATTAATAAGACCCCAGGTGGCTAATAGTTGGCCGGTGGAAGATTTGGGATCCATCCTCAAAATGTGACAGGTGGCCAAACTTACGATCGGATGGGGAAAAATAATGAATGACCCCGTGGGTCACTTATGAGAAAACTTTTTCTATTTATTAAATTCAGACTGACAACCAACGAAATAAGTGCACTTTATTTTTCTTATTTTGCTCATCATATAATCCCTATATATGGCATATAATAATATAAATCGTGGGGTGCTAATGGTGATCATCAATTATACTAAGAAATACATCTTAAAAATATATTTTCTTTATCGAATATTCCAGATTTTTTTCCACGAATCGTTCCAACTTATCACAATATTACGTCGTTGTTATCTAGCCATATAAGGGATTTTTTAATGAATAATTCCTTAACAATCCCTTCAAACAGACAGAAGTACCTTTTTTACAGTTACGTTCAATTTTATTGTAGATAGTGGTACCTGCTCTTTAGAACCTGTTTTTGGGATATTGGTTCGAGAACATAACCCGCTTTTTATCCTCTATTATAACATGTCAAAAAAATGTTAAATATTAATTTTACATATTCAACACGTAGGTAGTAGAATCATCGATGAACAGCATGAATTTCGGCCTTGACGCTCAACAGTCACATGTCTGTTTAGCTTCACTGGATAAGAGGGTCCAAGTTGACGTTATCTATAACGACTTTTAAAATGCGCTTGATGTAGTGTACCACACTAGACTTATTTGAAGGAGAGGAAACAGTACGTGATACATGATTACATAACGTTATGTGTCTACGATGCAATTTTGGGAATCCCACAAGGTTCCTATATGGGATGATTATTATTCGTTTTATTTATAAACAACATATAACATTTCCTTTCATATATAATTTCGCATTTTTTGCCAATTATTTTTAAATTGTATAGAATAGATTCTAAGAATATCCGAGTACTATTCGTAGAATAGATTCGGTCCAATTCGCTTTCCGTAACTCTTCATCTTCCCCATTTACTACACTCTCCACTCGAAGTTATTTTTTTTTTATGTTTGTCGTCTCTGTATGTTATCTGAAGCACCAAAATCAAACTTTCAAAAAACCGCATTGTAATTAGATATATTATCTTAAAGAAAACTTTACACAAATTATTATTTTAAATTAAAATTATTAATGGCAGTCATTATTTTCACAAATTGAAAATGTCCTCGCATTATTCCATTTTTATGACGAATCCGAGTTATTTTAATAAAACATAGTGGTTAGCCGCCCAGAGACTGACGGATGATCTTAACGACGGCCATTATTATTGCCGACCGCTCAGACAATGGCACCAGCGGCGTCGCGACGCCCAAAGAAACTGGGCCGAATCTTTGCCACGCGAATTTTAAACGTCGACTATTTGTTAAAGAAAGGGGTGAGCCGAATAAATAGGTGTGTCCCCGTGTAAATAATACCGAAGGGTATTATAATAATCTGCGGCAATCACTCACCGCTATGGCATTTCATTACGCGGACTATTAGCGCTAATACAACGAGAGCGAAATAATTTTCTCCGAAAGAGGGGTGGAGGAGCAGGGGAGCGGTGGAAAAGTGAATTTGTGAAAATTATCAGTTTTGCAAGGAGTGAGCTGTCTTGCCGCCTAATTGCTTTCATAACTTTCACCCCCGCCTCTTCTCCTCCATCACCAGCCCAGTTTTCCCGTGGCGCGTATGAAGAAAAGTTTTCCTCGTTTCGCCCTCGGGAAATATTAGAATCCTAATTGTGGTCTCGCGGAGAGCTTTCGCGCTTTTTTGTCCCGACAATTAAAACCACCGCTTCCCGTACAACCGAAGTTAACCGAAGGAAACTTTTTCAATGTGTTCATTCATAATATTTTCAAAATTAATTTCAACGATTGTCTCCTTTAAATTACTCATTATTTTTTTTAATCTTCTCATTACAATCTTTAGATTTTTATCACTGGTATTATAATCATATGACATTCAAAACAATGTATTAAATCATTTCGTACATGCATTTCTATTCATCTGAAAATATTTATATAATTAAACTTTACATAACCACCTGTCTTATCGTATTAGAAATATACAACGGAATAGTATCTAAAAAGTTAATTTTAATAACTATGGATTGTTAAAAGTATTTAAAATAATAATAATAATAAGTATTAAAATATTAAATGTTATTTTTGCGATGCATATAGTTTTTAAAAATATCTAAAATTATCGCATTTTTTATTGGATATATTGTAATAATTGTAGCAAAACATTAAATTAAAAAATAATACAAACCACAGACGATAAAAATTGCGATTTCATATCTATGGGAAACTATAAAACATTAATTATCGTCCCATGTACGCACATGCATTTTTATTTAAAAGCGTGTCGTTTGATGATAATTATTGTGGCTTATTACTTTAATAATAATTATATATACTTCAAATTTTTCAAACAACCTTTGAAAAAAATATATATCATTTCCAAATCTTTTTATGATATATTGAAAATGTAAAAAATGCAAAAGCTACACAACGTTTGTTTTTAAATATTTATCTTACACTAAAATCATCGGTATAATAAAGTAATGAATTATCAAGATATTGGGTAATAACACTCTTTTTTATTATTTTTATGATAAACAGTTTTGTAACGTTTTTCTGTCTTTATCAGATGCTCTACATTTTAGGTTGGTAAGAAATAATTGTAATTTTTTCTCAGCTAATAACGCTTTTTAGGTTAGAACTTGTATATTCAAATATGCTAAAGTGAACAACAATACCGAAATCCCAACGTCGATAACTAACCAGATAACCAATGAATGTATCGAAGAATCAAGTTATTCTTAGGCAGTCCAAGCAAAAGCTCAACAGACAGCTAGCTTTTATCTAAGTTCTTAAATTGTCAATACCATATATTGTAATATTTAGTCAACTGAAGAAGGACGAAGGTTGGCTCTCTTCCTCGACATGAAATTTTAGAAGTTAGCCTAAGCAATGTATTGAAGAATTGTGGTATTTTAACTTTTAATGTAATTTTTCTTAATTTAACTATGTATAAATACTTTTCTTTGGTGTTGGATGACATCCTTTCCGTGCTTAATGACATGGAGTTTGATTCATTCACCTCTTATTGTTTCAGGACACGTCTTGAAACGTATGCCAAATAGAATATCGACGCTGGTGATTGAAAATAAAAATAAAACAGAGGAATCTCACGCCACATAGCATTAAATAGCACAATATTTCTGAACTAATTAGCCAAAAATCATTAAAAATAGAAAAAGGTCGCCTATAGAGCATTAAATAAGAACCAGTAAACGATATAATGGATTATATTAAAATTATTAAGACTTTCTTGCTAATAAATTAATTAAATCATTACTGGTGTATATAATTTTGAAGAGTTTTGAAATAGTTTTTTGAAGTCCAGTGAGTGACGAGACACATTTGCGGTATTTTATGCTGTTTAATTTGATAAAGGATTGAAATCAAATGAAGCCACATTGACCATCTCCGATATTTATATTTATATTTGCTCGAATCAGGTTCCATTATATGGGCGCCTTACGACGCCTCGAATTCCCTTAGATTGGAGAAAATACAAAAGAAATTTCTTAGGTATCTCTACATGAGGGAGTTTGCAAGTTTATACCCCAGCGCATGGGTACAGGGCTGCTTGGGGTATGTAACCTCGAAAAAAAGAAGGTCGATTTACTTGGCAAAGCACTTCTTCAAGCTGTTGGTTGGTGCAGTACATAACCCCTTTGTACTGTGCGAGTTGCCCTTATGGGCGCCATCTCACTACCATCGAGCTCGTTCGCGTGTGCTTTTTCTTCCGCCAAATGCGAGGACAGGTGCTCTCAGGGACTCTCCGGTAACCAGAGCTATCACTCTACTTAACCACTTGGCCGAATATGGATTTATTTGAAGTCAACATCGCCATTTCGTTGATCTTTGTATGAGATTTTATAATTTCATATAACGGACCAACTAATGACGGTTTTGTCTTTAACATATATATAGTACTTTTTATCTTTTATTTACACATTATTTTCTATCATTCTTTATTTTAATTTTTTATTTTGTTGTTATTTTATATCTTAAATTATGTTTTTTGTTTTTTCGACTATTCTATTTATGTTTTTTATGCAAGATTGGCGACCAAGTTATTCTGTAATGCCAATCACGCATTGTCTTTAAAATAAAATAAATAAATAAAATAAATAAATAAATAAATTTATGAAAGCTTCAAGAAACCTCGACCGTCCAATAGATCGTTTCAAAAGTTTAAAAGTTGTGAAAGTACGTATAAGGTCAAACCAAAATCAGGAAGATCTCTTAAAATCAATGATGACACTTTAAATTCATAGATGGAGTCTGATCGGCCTAAAACAACCAACGAATTGTTACAAGGCCTTGTTTATCCATATAGTCAAAAGTAAAGAATAATTAATCGTAGGTGATTGGTCTTAGATCAACAAAAATAATCTGTTTATCTTCTGCCTGTATTTGAAATTAAGGATAAGAAGTATATCTTCTACACTAATTTGAGGAGAAAAAAAATAATGACTTTCATTCAAACAGTTACCTGTGTCTACTCCTGTGCCGTCATTGTCTGAAAAACATTTTCCTTGAGTGTTATTTGGGATGCTTTAGGAATAATTTACTGTCAATTACTAAAATCTGATCAGACTGTTACAGCAGAGGTGTAGTATGCTCGTTTGTGATTAGTTTACTAAATATATCTCCTAAACTAATTTAAAAATATTTTTATTATCTCGATTCCATTATTTGGATGCATTATATTTTTTTTATCCACATGTTAGGATCAGTTTAATTTGGAAAATCTACGCGCGCAATCCACAGTTTTAAAAAATATCATAAATTATTTGAATTTCCCGCGGCCACCGCCGGTGTTGCCAGTATCTCGCGCGTGTTCCGCGCCATTTCCGCACACTCGACTCGCTCGTGGAGCATCAATTTAATTTTGACCGGAACCGGGGCCTGGCCAGTGTTAATTTCATAAAATGTCAGCAGTTTTTCCCGGGCCGTTACTTCCGGTCCACTATCATAGCCGGACGCAGTGTGTTTATCCCGATTTTATTTTTACTTTCATTTCCTGTTCAGCAAACATTCGCGCACTAACCCCCTCACTACTAATAACGACGCGAAACTGCGCCATATTTTTCACACTCACACTATCAAATATTTGACGGGTACAAAAACCATTTTTTTAAATTTATGATTGAATACATTTTCTGTGTGTTTGGCGATATATTGTTAAAAATAATCACATTTTAACTGCAAATGATATTTCTGTATATATTTGTGAAGGATAAAAAGCCCCAAAATTACATTTATTAAGAAGACATAAAAAAAAAAGATATATTGGTTTTTATATCATAATCCTATTTCCAAATCTGGATATTCTTAATTCTATTAATAATGTCTTTCAAAATTTATGTGAAACCAGTGATGCAATTTACACAATAAACACTGATAATTTAAGCGTGTAATATGCTAGTTTAATTATAATTACTAAGCAACGACAGTTGGCCTGATTTAATAGTACAGTGTACTCTCGATTATCCGTGCATGGATTATCCGGTTTGCGGGT
>JAGXCT010037069.1:153128-181267 GCA_022495035.1 Philopotamus ludificatus | reverse complement strand
AATAAAAAATAATATCCAATTTGACCCACTTGGGAAAAAGGTTCGCCATCCCTGCCCTATGACATAGGTCCTATGGTATATTTAAAAAAATGTGTCCCTCTTTAATTGTTTATTTAAAAAAGTCGTCAATTTTGACATAGCCCTTTTAGGTAGACTCGGCATCCATAGGGTTAAGAAATTAGTTTATTTTTCATTGCATCATTCGTCGTTCATTTGTTGACAAGAATAATAAGTATGATTAAGATGTAATTCTCGTTAGACAATCATAATCATATTAAAAAAAATCATTAATCACAATAATGTTATTGAATAATAACATTGTATAAGAGGAAGTTCAAGAAGGAATTATTCATTTGTAACGGCTAATAAATTGAAAAACCATTTTATTTACACGTTTTATTACACACACAATTAAATGAAAATATATATACATTCGCTTGAAAATATCTAAATTCTGAATTTCTTGAGTATTATGTTCATACAGTGGACTTCCGTATAACGCGAGAGATTAGCTCCATGCTATTGGGGGATAACATTGTTATGAATTTATAATATCTGTTTTCCAGCACAAAAAATAATTCTATTACTAATTTATAGTTTTAATAATTAGGGGAGCGCGTTTTATGGGAATCTTCTGTATTTCAATATTCTATGAATATTCATTCCTTAAGTATAGTATAATACAATCAGTGAAAATTGATCGTGTTACATATTTGTCCTTCAACAAATATGTCAAAGCAACGTGTGCACGTTCCGCATTAATTTTATTTAAATACTGATAATAATTTCTTGAAACCCATATAGAAACGGTATTAAAATAAGCAAAGAATGAATATTTTTATAGTATAAAAAATTAAACTTTTTAATGGTAATAGATTATACATAACGATTGTCATTTCATGAAAAATGGTGTAATATAAATTGTTGATATTCCTCTAGTTTTATATTTAGTGCCACCAATATTTTATGCTTTGCTTTTAGTGCATCTTGATAATCAACAGTTACACCCCCTCTTGTTGGCCCTGAAAATAGATGAATTATTTTTCATGAAATATTTTTTACCATAATCAATCGATTTTTACCTTCAATAATTGCTGTCATTCCATATGATTCCATTTTTCCTATCAGTGACTTGTTCAGTGTCACAGCTGCTATTAATAAATCTGGAATATCCCACATGGAATCTTCATCTAAATCATTTATATAAGCCTCGAGTATGTTCATAAATAACATTTCTGGAGACGTGAGAGCACCCAAAACATTTTTTCGCCAACCCTTATTTAAATAAACGATTAATTTTTGTGTGTAATTTTTACTAGTCCGATCAATTATTAAATAATAATTACCACAGTGGCGCCGAGTTTTAAATATGATTCCCAAGGAACGGCCATTACAGTGTTATTTGCAAAATTGGTTCCATTTAAAACTATGTAATTCGCTTCCGGATCCATGAAAAAATTAAATTCAACTCCTGGAACTGTGTTACCTCTTCCTGCAAAATCGAATAAATATATATAATTTTAATTTCACTGCCACCTCTGCCAATCATTGAAATAATTCAAGGTCAGGGTCAAACAGTGATTATCTTATTAGTGGTTGATATTAATAAGCAACTTTACAAAATAACCTTGGCTATTAGAGGACGAATATGCCCAACTCTAAGTACTATGATATCGAGGTCAGATTATCGCAATAAGTATTAAATAAATTATATAATATGGATATCACCTTCGATGCTTGATCCCGAAATGATTATTTTCTTTAATTTCATTAGAAAATCGCGATCCAATCTGCATGCGAGTGCTATGTTGGTCAAAGGTCCCAATGTAACCAGTGTAATTTCACCTAATTCACAATCCAATGTTAATATTAACAGCAATATCGATGCTGAAATGCAATTTTGATAAATATCGAAAAACTTTTTTAGGATTTTTTCGGCTAAATGTACCATAAATTATATGAAAGGATCTAAATTACGGTTCTACTGCTTTTAGTTTAAGAACTATTAACATTTAAAATGTGATTTTGACTCTTCTGTAAAGTTTTGTTTTTCGAGATACATCAAAGATTGCTTTCCAGCGTCAATAAATCAATTAAAAGTGTACAAATTATATGTCAAAATCTCTACCAGGGTTTTCATTCACTAGTCTGACGAGTGCATTGACAGCGTGCTCCGGTTGAATTAGATCAGAGCTCGGTGGAGATCCAGGTAAATCTACCATTCCGAAACCATTCGGCCCATAGAACGTTTCGAATACGGGGGTCCACAGCAACGAACCGGAAGATCCTTTATAAACTGGAATCTTTAACCATCGGTTAACATTTTCACTCACATTATTTGTATTATGTTATAATATTTTTTTTAATAATGATAATGATTTGAAAATATTTCATACATCTAATCGGTCGACTGCCTGCAAAACTCTCAGCACATTCACGGTCACCATATCCAAGGCGGTGTTTCCATTGACACATGTAATAGCTAAAACCTCGGGACCATTTCTTATAATGGACAATAAAAATATTATTAACTTCATATAATTATTACACTTATTATCATCAAATTAATAAATAATAATATATTATGCATACATGTGCTTTAATTATGAAATGCGTATAAATTATGAAAATGGCCTTAACTTTGGTATTAAAGGTTAATACTTACGGATCGTTGTTAAGTTTAGCATTTTTCTCAGCTCTCAAGAATAAGAAAAGTGCCATGGCATCGTCAGTACCCACATCGGCATCTACAATAAGCTTCAATTTTTCGGGTTTATGGGCATCGCTAAAATTTATAATTTACCAATATATTTGATTATATAGAGATTAATGAAATACTTCAGGACATATTTATGAAAATGCCCTTGCAATGAAATAAAAATGTCAATGTCAAGTATTCGTATAATTCTTGATGAATTTAAACATTTGAACACAAACCCAAAATAATCGTATTAATTTATATACAACTTACACGTTTTGCATTAGTGCGGTAACTATATTGATGCCAATTACCACGGCTAAAAACGAAAACCAACCATTTTGGTACACCATTATATCCCGAATACACAAGTGAATGTTGATGTTTGTTACAATTCGGTATGCACTTTATACTACGTGCTGCAAGCCGATAAAATTATATACATCAATGCTTAGATTTTCGCATTGATCTGGCATTATCAGACACGCTCTTGTTTATTTATATTGTTATAGGCGGTGCGTGTACAAATGTTAATTTATGAAATATAAAAAAGCAAAATATTTCCATTTATTGAGAAAAAACGGGACGTGTTCTTAAATTGATTTATTATTCAATAACATCGTAATTAATTTGTACATAACATTTCTATATATCAACTGCGATTGTCATAATTTATATGAATAAGTGAATATGGCCCAATGTTAAGTTTGGCACACTAGGAAAAATAATATAACAAAGTGTTTTGATATTCTTGCAAATTTATATTATATGCGATGTCAATTTTGTATTTTGATTTAAGAATATTTGAATAATCCACTGCCAATCCCCCACGTGTGGGACCTAGAATCAAATAATCATTATTATATATTTAATTAAAGTACGTTATTCCATTCAATTTTGTTTATAACCTTCTGTAACAACGTTCACGCCATAAGAGTTAATGCTTCCTATTAGTGTTTCATTTAGTGTTATAGCAGCAGTGAGAGTATCTGAAAATGTCCACACTGCATCGTCCTCATAATTTTCAATATGTTCAATTTTATTCATAAATATGATTTCTGGAGAATTTAAATCAGCCAAAAAAGTTTTACGCCATTCCTATAAAGAACAGTATACATATAATAAAAAAAACAATATGTATTCAAAATCAAATTAAAAAATACCATAGTGACACCGGTATTTAGAACAGCTTCCCATGGCAAAATCATTACAGATTTTTTATAAAATTTTGTTCCGTTCAATACTATATAATTTGCTTCGGGATCTATATAAAAATTGAATTCGACTCCAGGCACGATGTTACCCCTTCCTTTAAACGCATTTATTTTTGAATTTATAATAATTTATAAATAATTTTCAATATATTTTATAATACCTTCAACGCTTCCTCCCATGATTATAAGTTTCTTAATTTTTTTAAGAAAATCAGGCTCCATACGAATAGCAAGCGCTATATTTGTCAAAGGTCCTAGAGCTACTACTGTGATCTCGCCTATGATGAAAAATACAAAAAATATTCAGATATACATAATTATAAAATTAATTTAAAATCCTAACCTGGATTTTCATCCACAAGTCTGATCAGCGCATTTACAGCGTGCTCCGATTGTGCTAGCTCCACGGATGGAGGATTGGACATCGGAACATCGCCCATTCCATCTAATCCATATTTTTTAAGACTCAAAGGTGTCCAGAGCAATGAACCCTCAGCTCCTCTATATACGGGAATCTGCCATGTTATATATTAATATTTTATTAATATTTACAATCAATGTATAGAGCATTCAATTATTTACATCTAGCCTGTTGACTTCTTGTAGTACTTTTAACACATTAACGACGACGTTGTCTACGCCCGTGTTACCGTTGACGCAGGTAATACCTAATATTTCGGGACCATTGCTGAAATTTGAATAATAATTATATTTTATTATGCGCGATGCATACTATACGTATACAAAGATAAAAAAATTACGTATTATTTTCTAGCTTGGCGTATTTTTCTGCCCTTAAAAATAAGAACAGGGCCATTGCATCGTCGGTGCCTGCATCGGAATCTATCACCAATTTTAATTTTGTAGAAAGGTGAGCGTCTCTTTTATCATGTTATTAAATATTTTTTTATAAATATGGAAGAAAAAATGCAGTTAGATTGGGATTATTATAATTTCTATAGATTTTAAACGATATTTTTTTATTACTTACGTTTTTTGGGTGAGAACGATTGTGATGGTGCTCAAAACCATGATCACCACCGATAGAGCAAACCAACATTGTCTAGAAGTCATCCTCTTAATTCGAATATAAAATGTCGTGCACACGTCACCCGATGAGCGTACCGGTAAATTTGAATTCATCAATGTCTGATCGATTAACTCTTACCCGGCGTTATCAAACATTTGCCCTTTTAACTTGGTAATTATATCTGCGATGCCGAGTGTTGAACAAAACTGGAAAGAATTTTCGGATGGTCCAGTAGATAAGTTGATGTCGACGAGATACCTATTTTGCAGAAAACATATTCCTTATGAAGACAGGGCTATAGAATCTGTGCCGTGGACATTATTTTTTTTAATATTTTTTTATTTATAATAATGTTATGTTAATACCGCTCTCTTTAAAATATTTGATAGAATTGTTTACTGCATATTTCATTTTGTTCCGCGACTGTTTATTTTCATGATGATTTCTTATTGTGTCAACAAAGTTTAAGAAATTCTAAAATATTTTTCTGCACATACAGAAATATGATATGTCAAAGATCACCAAGCTAATTCATGGATAGCAATCTTTTAAGTTTAGCCTAAAGTTTAGGCTTCAGTACTTCTTCTGTGAGCATCGTTCTAATGCATCGTATTTCTTGCAAATGTCCTTATGTTTTAAAGTGTAATAAAATATAACGATAGATAAAAGCATCCTTCTTTTAGTCTTGATTGTATTTATTTTTAAACTTTTGATTCTATAAAAGAAATTCCAACAAAGATTCACGTCTAACGCAGGATTGAAGACAGTCTTACTTTTGTTGTTAGTTTCTCAGCCTAATGCGTTCTTAATTAAGAAAAATAATGTGATATATATCTAGTAAATTGAAATGATGAAAGAAGATTTATCAGTCGCTATTTTTTGTGAATTAGTCGATAAATAATCTAAGCCAGGTTTTCCATTCCTGCGTCAAGTTTGCAAAGGAAACGCGTCGACGTCACGTCACACGTTACATTGGACACACTCAAAACTGAATTACCCAACCTGACTGGAACTAAAGGCAGAATGAAGCCGCACATAGTAATGAGTGCTTCAGCAGTTGAATCCATTGTATTGACAAACGTGCCGAAATATGACGATCTTCGGATCGCAATGACGGTCATTTCGTAAAAAATAAGCTTCATTTTTGTGTGCATTCATAAATATATTCATCTGTCATCTTGATAAAATCCAAATTTATACGGTTTGCAGGGATAAATCCATTATTAGGCTATACTAAATAACTAAATTAAAACATAGTCGGAAAATATAGTACAGGATAATAACAAGATCGCAATTAGAACTATAATTTTATTGACTTAAATATACTTATTTTTAAAAATATATAGAAATACAATTAATTTTCGATATAAAAATATATCATAACACATAAAAATATTTATATTAATCATTCCAGCATTGGCATTCCACTTCTAAGTATCATTTTACTCTCGATATCTCGAATTCTAAAATTATACAAATAATATATTTTACAATTACATGCGTTTAAAGAAGGTTTATTATAAAAAAAACTTACTTGCTATTGAAAACTTTTGAATGAGGAACTTTATAGCGATCGGATATCCTATAAAAAAAGTTTGTAATAGTATAAGTTACAAACTAATATATTATTATTTTAAAACTCGGACTTTAACAACGGAATACTTACTTGTATACTGGTTTTACTGCGTTTCCCCACGGCCATGCTTTGTTGAGATCTTCCATCTTAGTTTATATTTCATAAATGAATTAATACACAAATTGAATTATAATAATTACAATTGCAGGAGCAAATTTATACCTTTCTTAATTTTTCTAACCGTTCCAAGTCTTCCAGTGTTGGTTCTGGTTCAGGTTCAAGTTCAGGTTCAGGTTCAGAATCCGATTGAACTTCCACTTCCTCTTCGTTTTCAGATGAGTTGTTAGGATCAAATTCTGGTTCGGGTGTAATATCTCTGGAAGATACTGTATGTTCTGCAAAAAATATTTTAACGATTTAAAAAAGTGACACACACGCTAATTAAATTATCTCACCGTATAATTCTTCTTCTTCTACTTCTTCTTCGTCTGTATTCTCGAGCACAATTTCAGGAATAGTCTAAATTATTGAATATTATATTAAATTTACATTTATAATCGTCTTTGAATGTATTATTTTAGTACCTCGGGTTCTGGTTCAGGTGGCAACAGTTTGTGTATTCTTTCACTCACTGCTGCTAACGACTTTTGCAATGCTGCTGGCAAAGCGCACAATGCTGCCAATTGACGTTGCACATTTCGCAACTGATCTTCTACAGATACTTCTAAATATTATTAGATTTCATGTAAATTGTATTATCATAATAAAAAATATTATACATGTCGTGCACTACATATGTAAATATGAGAACCTGTCACTGCTTCTCCCATCACTTGAATTACCTCTTCTGGTGGTGGGGGTGGAGGTTTTCCCATCGGGGGACTCTGAAAATTATTTAATTATTGTTTTTATTTTTTTAGTAATATTATATTAAAAACCAAACAAAAAACAGTTATTCAAAAAAATATACATTAATAAATTATGTTTTAATGGTTGTACATATATACATATTCCATTAAAGATTATTATATTTTGTCCATGCAATTAGTATTAAATTCATATAATCTATTGGATAAATAATGGTTAAATTATATTTTTTTCATATATCAATATAAGAACGAAAAAGACAATAGCATTTCATGGTATTGAATTTTAATAATAAAGGTATTATGAATATTTTGATTATTCTGAACATTTTAAATAAATTCCCATTTGAGTCCATTCTTATATCGATATTTCATACCTTATATTGCAATTTCATATGTAGTTGCTGGAACCAATATATACTTATCTTTCTGAATATCTTCTCAAATCTTATATGAAGAAAAATAACATTATCGTGCTAGGATCATGTGTTGGATTTATGGTTGCTGGAAAGTGCAAGGTTTTTATTGAAGGAAACTCAAAATTGGTATTTTTACACAACAGTCTTTTATTTCCACGGAGATTTTCTATACAAGACGGGAAATTCCGGGAACACATTCCAAGATACAATCGATACACAAATTAATAGGAATACATTCCATAATGTATTATTTATAAATGTAATATTAAAAATAAAAAAAAGTGTTATCCAAATTCCTATAATATATAATATTTATTTATAAGTACGTTTTTATATACAAAATAGATAATGTTAAATGCGCTGATGAGGGTTTCAAACATATTTTTCTTCATTACTTTTTTTTTTCACCAATGGTAAACTTGTTGCAGAGAAAATAAATGATTACCTCTGGTGATGGATCAAGATTCTTATGCGCCATTGCTTGGCGGAAGTTTCTCAAGATCTTTTTGTGGGGAGCCTCCTAAAATTAAAAACATATTAGCGTTTTATTTTTATATTAGGTTTGCTTCATTTTATCCTACCGCATCTCCAGTGGTTTCTTCAATTATTGGAGGTGGATTTGTATCCAAAACGACAGGGTGCCAACAGCGCCTCTGTGCAAGTTCCTGTCTCGGGGCTGGTCTCGGTGGTGTCAAGTCCAACTGGGAAACATCCATCTTTTGTGCCAAAAATTCTTCTTCTGCTTTTTCGTCATTCATCATTTCTGCTTCCAATTCGGTAGCCTCTTGGTCCAATAAACTTCGAAAAGATCCAATTTAATTAAATCGTCTTATTTCAAATGTGACAAATCATATGTATTTACTTGGTGACGAGCAAGTCCATGGTATCATTGGAGTCGATAATAGCATTTGCCTCTTTCAATGCTAATTTGATTGTTGCCATTCCGTTGATTTCCAACAGAACGTCTCCGACACGTATCCCTGCCCTGTCTGCACAACCAGCTTCTTGCACCTAAATTAAAATAATTATTTGTATGTATGTAAAGTGTATCACTCTTGTTTTTGTGCCATGCGCGTGCCAAAATTTTTCAGTATCACGAATTCTTTGACATTCAACTGCATATTGCAATTGTGGCATTGACCTTACACGAAGAATTGCAAGTAATATATACATATGAATTTTGTGGCAGAATGAGGTTAATTTTTAGATCATCGAAGTATTTCGATGGCAATAAATACGTCTGCCAGTAGCTGTTCCTTGATTTTTTGGCACAACTGAATGATTACATTTTTGCAATCTATAAACGATTCTAATTTTATAGATGTTTCGACTAGAATAAAATGTATTGATATATTATTTCATAAAATTCGGATAATTTGTTTTAAAAAATGAGTGTAATATATTAGCAATAAAACATGGTTGAAATAACGTGTTTTGTAATCAATCAATATGTAATTTTGCGACATTGATGATTGATAATGTGACAGCGTGATTAGAGTTCACTTATATAAAAGTAGTACTGCGTTTTAATATATTTTCCAACATAATTGTCATAAATATAAATAAAAATAATCGCATTTTCATTATAATTAATACACGATTGTATAATGGAAAATTTTAACACTACATTTTGCAAATTCTCTCACTTTACATCGCTGTTATCAAATCGATTACATATTGAGAAGGTCATAAAAATAGCACACGTCTCCTATCCGTTTGATTAACCAGAAAAAAACGTACACAGTTTCGATATCGGCTTACAGCTTTCACCAGCTGATCACTATTAGCAAAAATAAACCAGAGCCGACAGATCCCTTGCAGGGCCTGTACTCAGCAGAGAGTACCGATTGAATATATCAGCTGGTCTTCTTCCCGGATATCTTGGCGTGGTCGCCGCCTGCTCGCGTTACGTCAACTAGGACCAACTTATTGGAACAATGCCATCCTCGACGCAGTTGGCGTGGCCACACAATGTATACAAACAACCTCATCAAACCCTTTGTATCTGACGAATCTTTTTTGAGAAGTATCGCAACCCTAACCCTGAACCTGTTCTAATAAAACCCATCAAGGTTGTTGTCTAGACAAAAAAAATTTGAAGCATTTATCGCGATTATTATGTCATTGCTCACAGATAAAGAAATGTTTGAATTTTATATTTGGATTTCTTCATTGTGTACGTATAAAGTCTCATCAAAAGTCATTGTCCGTATATTTTTTTTATAAAAAGTAAAGAAAATATAACAAAGGACTGGTGACCAGTTGGTCACTTGAGGTCATTTTTAAATTAAGTTTTCAATGATGAAATTGTTATACGTTATGTACTGATATCATGACTAATTCGGTGTAAATTGTAAAACATTATTGCAATGTCCGAAGCTATTAAGAGCGGTGAGATACATTATATAAGAATAGATCGATTTAGTGTCGATACTCGCATACTAATGCCAATAAATGAAGTTTTCATTATTCTACAAACATTTTAAAAAACGTGATATGATTAATTATAACACTTTGTATAAATAAATATAAGAAATAAAATTTATGATCCTCTAATAAAATTATATTTGCACTTTAATATGCTATCACAAACTGCTATAAATAAAAACTGTGGCAAGAAAGAATTTCATAAATACTGTAATAAACAAAATTTTAATCCAGAGTATGTTTCACTCTTTGTCATTTAAATATATTATATATGTATAATTTTGCCTCAAAGTATTTATGATGATATATAAAGCAAGATTTGGTTTATACATATGTGGAATTCGCATTCATTTATTTCAGAGTGAATGTGAGATGTTGTCTGGCAATGTTAAAAATACTTTTCCAGAAACACATCTGAGGTCACTTTGAAATTAATTTTCAATTGCTTTCAAGTAATATTTATTTAAAGCCCCTCTGCGCTTGGTTATGTGATTGAATCTATATAGTAATGTAAATGTTTGTAAAATTAATTAATATGTAGATTAACAATGAATGTATTATCAATAGATACTAATATTATATATCTATACATTAACAAAACTGCTAAAACAGTATTTTCCATTAAAATAATAGAGCTTCGAAGAAAAATGTGTATATAAAAAAACAAGTCAATAAAAATTAATGCGTGTGAAATTATTATTGCTATGGATAAAATATCAAATATAAATTGTAATGATATATACAATGATTGAATTTATTTTCAAGATCAAATCTCCACGCGTGGTTATTTATTTGTTGACAATAAATCACCACATCTTTGATACGAGTGATAAATTTATAAGGAAATGTAATAAAATATGTTATTGCAGTCTTAAAATCAAATTGAATCATTTTTAATAATATATATTTTAACTCACTGATTCGTCATCATTTTCATCAAATGGGAAAAATATCAAATTGTCGCTGCGACCACAATAGCACGAGTATAACTGCATAAGGCGAAGAAGCAGTCGTTTTCGTTTTTCCATTTCACTTTGCAATGTTTCAGTTATGCTTTTTCATTGTCATTTAAACCACAAATTTGTTATTCTTTTTAAATTAATTTATAAAAAAAAATCATATTGTTTTTCATTTCGGCCATTAAATCGAGAGTACCGACTAAATCAACTACCGCGTATTGAACTAAAGCAAATTGATTATCGATCTGTTAAACGTTATTCACTTAACTTGGCGCAGAATTGTCACCATTGCAAGATTTGGCTTATAAAACTTGTTAGTAAATTCTTAGTACTGTAATTAATGCTTTTTTTAATTAATGCTCTATTTATTATTATTAGTGACTATTCATTAATTAAATTTTTAGTTTAGTGCCTTTAGGGTTGAATATGTTTTTTATGTGTGCTAATTCGATATTTGCAATGATTGGATCATAAGGTTAACTGAAGCGATTTACTAAATTTCGCTACGTTTACAACACAAAAAATAGTCAAGAAGCGATTAGTTTCACTTTTGAAATATTTTTCGGTGATCAATTCTTGCGGCGCCATTGGTAAATAGTATCAGTCGGTTGTGATTTCATGAAAAAAATACAAGATAATCGTGCAAGAATGAGCACCTGATCCTCATTTTATGTCGTATATCAGAATTTGAGTTGATGTTTGAATCAGAGGTTTGCGAAAAAAAATCGCGTATAAACTAACATTCATGTGAGCTAGTTAAATCGACGTTAGAAAACAAATTTGTTGTGTCTCGAAAAAATACTGTAGGATGAATAGGATACCTTGTTTTTAGGATTTTTTACACTAAATGTACGATAAATACGATTCTACTTCTTTTAATTTGAGAATTATTTACATTTTAAATGTTATTTTGACTACTCTGTAAGTTTCATCTTTGGAGATACATCAAAATTTTCAGCGGCAATATTTATGCATTAGTCATAGAAAATCCCAAATTTTTTAATATTTGCGCAACAAAATAATTTAATATTAATATATTTTTACAACAAAACAACTCCATATTCGAACGTAAATACATCTGTTTATGTTGTTTTACGCGTATCGTCATTTACAGAATATCTCAAAAAATGTATACACAGTTTAAATGATTATAACTTAATATTTAAATTGCAAAGGAATCTACACAAAATGAATAGCTTTTCCTCCTATTATTACCGTTCTGGTCAATACACTGCTGATAACAGTGGATTATTGATTCACAAATATTAACAAACATTTCATTTGGTGTTGTGGCGCATTCTTGCTCCATTCCGGTTTTTAATTCTTCCAGTGTCGACGGTTTTCTGGCGTAGACTTTAACTTTAAGTTATAGTAAGGTCACAAAAAAAAGTCTAGTGGCGTCAGGTCTGGGGAACGAGCAGGGAATTTTGGAGATTCTCATCAAGATATGCTCTTACATCACTATGATAGTGTGAAGATACTCCGTCCTGATGGAAAAAATCGCCATTCTTCCTGAATGCGTGATAATACAAATTCTTGAAGTAAATTCATTAAACATTATTTGGAACATCCTGGATTTACACGTATTTAATCATTTTACTGATGAAGAATAATTGATGACATTAACTGTGAAGAGTTTTTTTTATTTTATTCATTCTATTCATGTAGATTTCCAGCATCTATTCAATTTAATTAAATAAAAGAATTAAGTGATTTTTCTAGATTTTTATAGAATAAAGTGTAATAACACGAAAACATCAAATTCTTGGTTATTCATCACGTTTTTCCGCTTCGCTTATCATATTTCATGAGAACTTAGGAATTGTCATGTTTCATATGTCAAGTAAAACATAATTTCCAAATAATAACTGCTGTCTTGGTCTATTTTTGATTCGTAGGTGCAGGGCGGATCTCATTTTCTCCTTCTTCCTAGTCGGTAAAGATAAGTGCATGTAAATGCAAATCGATAATTAATAAAATGGGTTATCTGTAGTCAATTCATGTTTAATGTTAAACCTGTGTATATGTATAATATAGTATATAATAATTTTATTTATTTATTTTAGTAGAAGATGAGATATCCGATACAATTCAATTACTCTAATTATGTCACGATTATCCATTATTTGATTGCACGATCTAATTAGTTATTTATTCGGTTTATTATGTATAAATAAGTATCAATTTATATAGAATTGATTCAAAAGTGTTCAAATTTAAAAAAAATATCTAGTATTTTCCATGTCTAAAAATGCAAGCGGTGAGAAATGATTTGATAACTATACGTATACTGAAATTAGATTGAATGGTAATAAATAAATTATCGACTTGTGTTAAAAATAAAACGCGTTTGTTCTAAATGTCACTGTCCCACAGAAATAAACTAGGAGATGCATTAGTTCATTTGTTTTTCGTTGCGAGCTGTTGCACAAACACGTGTCTTTCCGTATTGCACTATACGGTTCACGATTTATATTAAATCTTTTAGTCGTACACATGGAAATTGTTGACACATACATCTCTGTGTTAAACTCATGCATTTACCTCAAAAACTGTCAGTGGCATGCTGAAGGTGACACCCCCAGTGAGTCTGAAGCCCCAGCTGGAGGACTTGTTGTTCCTCATCATCCGTACTTCACAAGGCATTTTCACGAAAACTACACAAATACCGTGCTTTTACGTTTTTTTTATAATTAATTTTTAATCCGGATTTTAGTCGACGAAAAAAAATACGGTCAACTTTAGCGTCCGGCGACTTCTCTATCGATAGATATTGCGGAATTTTAATTGCAACGGAGAAAGTGTAACAAGTTGGCCGGTACGTTAGGCAGTTGCACAATGCTTGGAGATATTCTTGGCAAGGTTTGCCGGACAAGACTGGTTGCTGAAGATGTCCACTGCGGGAATCGGGAGAGAGGAGCTACGGATTAATTCGCGACACATTCCGACGCAAATAAATGGCACAGGCGATTGGCGCCGTCCGAGTCCTCTATCGTCAGTACAGCAATGACCGACGATTGATGATGGCTCGTCTGTCTGTCTGTCTCCAGAGACGAGAGCGGCACGCTATCGGGCACGTGTCGACCGCGAGGATGCTTCGGATGAGAGAACCCGTGGGACGATGCATAACAACCACGTTTCTAAAAATATCATTCATTCTTCGGGAGATTAACAACTTTCAACCGGAAGCGTGGAGTGACAAAGCAAAGTGAGCTCATTAGCGCAACAAGGATGAAAACACGTCTAATCTTTCTCAATCAATTATCCATTCCTAGAAAATCAATAATCAATAATTAGTTTTTCATGCGTAAATTTGGAACGTCGATATATTACCTAATATTTTGCAACACCGATATGACGAGATGTAACACGTGGCAGCCGAAATGCGACTCGATTCCGCTTCACACGTATTCATTATATTTTTGTTAAAATGGATAAAACTTGTAATATTTTTAAAATACTTTATTACGTTACTGCAGAGAATTAAAATATCAATTTTAACGAGTAGTAAATTAATATCATTCGAAGCATGAAAGATGCTACATTAACGAATTTCTTGTTAAATATAGGAATTTTAAATCTGCACATGTATGAAAGTATTCGATGACGCAGAAAAATTTCTGTTGGCATGAAATATGAATTAGAAAAAATATTTAAAAGCATATTTATATTTTTAGTCATGGTCCAAGAATTATTATATAAATAGTCATTGATTCTTGAAAGCGTTTAACGATACAGCAGAACATAAATTTATTCGAATCGCCAAAACGTATCCAATAAAATTAGCGATAGCTGTTGAACTTGAAACTTTATTTAAAATTCAAAATGTAAGTTATCATAAAATAATAATAATAATATGGTTTCGGATAAAAAAAATAGAAAGAGATAATCATTATTTCAAGAATAAATAATTGATTTGGACCATAGAAACGTCATTGTTATGTCTTTATATAAATGATGAACAACGTCGTTTACAAAACACATCGCCAAGGAATGCGAGCATTGAATATTTTTAAAAATATTTTGTTGTCACATTCCTTAATTTGTAATAATTTTTAGTTCTGTGTCTTCGAATTGTTAATATCTGGATAAGAAAGTCGCTTTAGATAAAAATTGTATGATTTATCGAGACTTTTATGAAGCGTGTCTGACGTGCTCCAGTGGCTAACCATTCATTTTTTTCTCCCAATTTTATTTAAAAATTTCAACATTTACAAGAAGTTTGGATTCGAAAAAAACACGATATCTCGATTAAATAAAATATTTTAATTATTACTTAAACAATACATTCCGTATCCCATAAATGATTAATGATTGAGATTTTAATACAGTATGATATTTTAAAATAATACTTTTGATTTGGGAAAAAGTAGGTAAAAAAGCATTGGGCTGATCGGACTAAATAGATTTTATATTAAAGGTAATAACTACGGATTGCCATTTATGTAAATAAATAATAATATAAACAATCACAATATGATATAGATTAGAGTTGCAACACTGCATTTTTGTTGTCAGATTTGACAACTCCATTCTAACCTATAAAAAATATTATTATATGCTGATATTTACGTACATTATTAGCAAACCTAATTTAATTTATCTCTAGTCGTATAATACATCGTCTCATAAAATCCATTGTAAATCAGATATAATAAAATTATAAGCTTACATCTCAACTATTAAATTGACAAAATCTCACAAGAATCATTAGGTCACCAGTTACAATGAACTAAATATTTTTTTGTGTTCTCTTTTTTTTAATTAAGAAAAGAAATATGTACGAAATAATAATTTATTTACAAATTAATAATAACATATATCTCAATTAAATATTATTAGTAATTATTACATACATATGTGCAATATATTGGTTAGCATATGAATAAAGTAATAATTTTATCACCTTTTAGTACAAAAATGGTGGAGGTGGTGAATAGTTGGGATTTTTAGATCTGCACTCTTCTTTCCAATTTTCAGGAATGTATGGTTGTAATAATTTTGTAAGCTAAAAACATATATGAATAATAAATATTTATATTAAATTAAATTAATTATTTGTTAAGATATACAGTCTATTCCGCGAATACATTGGGACCAAGTATTTATCTCAGGACAGTAGTGAGTAAATGCCACTGCTTTTAAAAAGGCATTGCCAATACTTTGGACTGTGTACAGAGGGACACTGGATCATTGAAACTTACCGGAAGATGGAGCAACGTAGCGGCAGACCAGATAAAATGGAAAAGGGTGTTGGGTGAGCCCAGGGCTCTATAATGCTGTTGCGCCTATGATGATGATGATTCCAAGGCCAAGAAATAAATTCCACAATTAAATCCGAAAATCAAGAAACGGAAAACCACTACACTATACTTCCAAGAAAATTATGACACTGAAGAAATATGGATATGTCAAACGCTCCGATGTATCCGATTCCTAACCCAAATTAGAAAAGTCAAGGTTTGCATCAGGTAGGCACCCGGTTAAATTGATCTGAATGACTTGGATAATGGAAAGAAGAAGATGCTTGGGACCAATTATTTAGTATAGTGTCTGGTTTTAGTAAGTGAAATTTAACCAAATATTAGAAAATAATATTGTACATAGCAACACTGGAAAGGAATTTTAATTATTTCAAAAAAACACATTACCGTAAATAGGATGCCACATTAAAATTTTTAGAATTTTTATCTCTAAATGTACGATAAATTATGTCAAAAGATCATCTTTTAGTATAAGAATTATTAATGTATATTTTATAAAATCAATCGTCACATTTTGTTTTCAGATGTTTTCGCTAAGTAGAATGTAGGGACATCCCGAAATGACGGACCAATCATAGCGTCCGCATCCCTTTCCTAGACAGCAAGTCATCACTTTTTCATACCTGCTACAAAACCCCGTTTTTATCAGTTGGTACTTGATAGTTGTCTGTTCGACAGTTGACAGGGTGATTCTCTGACGCTGTCATGTCTGTCACATCTAAGTGATTTTCTCATACCAGAGATTCGGCTCTGGGATCTTATAATTAATTTACTCCTACCAAAGGAATCTTTGGAATCTATATATCTTTATAACTTTATCTTCTACAAGAGATTCGTCTCTGGGATCTTTATATTTCATTTACAAATATATCTATCACCGGACTGACGACACCAGTATTTAATTCAATAAACGATCATCATCAAAACAAAGCATGTTTCACTTTGATCTGATGTTCGAAGTGATCGTCAACTACCTGACGGTCGAACATTTCGACACCAGCAGTTGGATGCCCATTTCAAGCCGCGGGTCTTAACATTTTGGTGGCAGCTGTGGTATACCATTTTATAATATTGATACTACTGTCGGCCCTCCTTAACATATAGTTTAACTATAATGTATAGTTTAAATAACTGTTAAGCTTCATTTTTCGAGATACCGTTAGATTGGTTTCCAGTGTTGATTTGTACAATCATTCAATTTTTTTATTTGATTTCTGTTCCTTGGGATTTGTTCAAAATAAATGACTGTCCCGATTAAGTGGAATCCACCGTAATTAGATTTTAAATATATTTTGAATCATATTTACATCTTTCAACGGACAGTATGGTGAACATCCTTTAATTGTGAGGAGAGTAGGTTCATTATTTGTGGAATTACGTAGATACACCTGTTGGATTAAAGTATTTTTATATTAATGAAAAGGTTATTTGATTTTCAAATATGTACAATGTTTATTTTATAAATATAAACGACATATTAATACCTCAACACTAAATTCTTTTGTTACTGTATCTTGGTATAGTTCAAACATAATCATAATTCCATATGTAGGAATTTGGTGATTCCATGCACCGAGTGCTAATAAAATATTAGCAATAGTCCAATCATGAGCACAATAAACAAACATTTTACGGTTAGTGGGAGTCAAAATATTATTTGACTTGTCAGACCATTCAGTTATTATTTTTTTTAAAAACGGACCTTTTAAATATAAATTATCTATTATGAATTTGAAAATATATAATTTGATTAAATCAATACGAACCTGTCCTTAACTTTAATAACTCAATATTATAGCCATCGATAAGATACTTTATTTCTGAGAGTCGTAATAACTTTTTAGGATAATATTTCTTAATTTCCTCACTAAGATTTAAACCATATTCTACCTTAAATACAATTATGTGTAAATAATTATTTATTAATGCACTATGAAAAATATTTTTTTTACCTGAGCTTTTAAAGTACTATATAATGATAAAATATCGCCAGGAGATTTAATCGACATTCCAGTTAAATTAGTCAATTCATTGAAAAGTTTTAAATTATCATGTAATATAGATTTAATGACTACGTTTTCTTGAACGTTTTCCAATTCTTCATAATATCTTGGACAATTCATTACGGGAAGCAGTAACTATAATAAAATTTGTATAATATTTTCTATTTAATTACTGGTATTATCTAGTATTAATTGCACAAATATACTTACATTGTCATCAAATAAAGGTATACTTCTGATTGGTATCGGTGACCAATTTAACATAAAATTCCAATTTAAAGCCGTTCCTTTGGTTGGCCATAAACCCGCCATTGTTATCGCACAACTCATATAAGTACGATCCACATCTGTCGATTGGGCATACACTTTACTCGCTGAATATAATTCACCAAGAAAAGTTCCATAACGTTCACGTAAAAAAATACCAGTTTTAAATTGATTTAAACGACCTTTCTGAAAGTATATTAACAAAATTAGAAGTACATTATAATTTTGTATTTATAAAACTTAACTACAGATTTTTTATTGTATTATTATAATATCTGGCTTATATAGCGTCTCTGCCATTAGTAATTGGTGTATAGATGCGACTATCCCATGCTAGGTTGACCCGTCTCCCTAGCGACTCAAAGGCAAATGCCCAGATCGGACCTTGAGCCGTTTCCCACCACACTACCACTTCATATAAACTCCCCCGGGTCCTCGCCTTCAGGTCCCAGGTCGTATAATGGCAACGAGGAAACTCATACGGATGGAAGCAATGCCGCAATGTGAGATGCGGCAATGTAGAAATTTTACATTTTTTTGGACAAATACATATTATATAATTTTTGAATTTATAAAATCGTTTTACTTTATTTTTTTATTTACACTTATATATTAAAGCAGAGTTACAAAATATATATAGACTTGTATAGTTATCGGACACAATAATATGATACATACACTGATCCAATTAAAGACATAGAACACTTTTCACAATGTCTATAACATTAATTAATTTAAACATTATTGTCAATATTAATATTGCATATTTATGGTAAAAAAAAATTTTTAGGTCTCACATTTGTCAATTGTCCCCAGCCATAAGGATAATATGTGTGATTAATGTATATGTCATTAGTATAAGTATCATCAGGAGTTTTATCACCGTGGCGAAAAATCTGAAATATATATATTTACATATTTATAAATAAATAGCTATATGTCACTTGTTACAAATATATATAGAGATGAAAAATTTTATGAACTTACAACGTGTATTAATTTTAGATCTTTATTATTATGAACTCTATGGAAAATTATCTTTTTAGTTGGAATATTTTCATCTTCATTTCGATATAAAATTGCAAATGACAATATAATTAATACAAGCAAAACTATGATACCATTTTTCAAACACTTTGTCCAATAATTATAACCTATAATCCACGTCATTTTATCTTATAATTTACATTGTACATTCATGATTGTATATTATACGATTCAACATTCACCAGCTGTGTGTGACACAAGAATAAGTTAGGATTTAATAGGATATTTATGTTATCACTATAGATAAGATATGATTTTATCAAACATTATTATTTTACTCAAATAATTTATATTTGTCTTATTTTAAATTAAATATCACATTTTACAAAGCTACATTTTCAATTAAAACCAATACGTTAATCATTAATTTCAGACTAACTGAAATAATAAAAAAAAAATATATACAGGCTTGCAGGTATGATAATGTAAGTTTGTAACTCATGTCCTTAAGGCTCACATTGTTGATCAGTCAACGCATGGAAGGATCTTTAACCTATAATCTGGCTTGCTAATCAACACGAGCCTGGATTATGCAGCTAATTAGTATTGTTCTCAGCATGCTTGAAGTAAAGGAGGAGAGTCCATTAACGATGAGCGCTTAAAGAATCAAAGCCATACAAAATCATCAATGAATATTGAAAGTCATTTAAATAATATTCATCATCATTATCATTTGCCAGTCACAAGGCTCTCACTCGCTGAGGGCATGGACCCTTACCAAACTCTCGCATGGTAGCTGAGGCCAAGGAACCTGAGTCTTACACGTGACGTGAGGGCTCCCCTTTCATGTCCATACCGCAGGGACCCGAGCCGTTATGTTAACTAAATATAATATTGCATATTTGTACAATATTATAATATGTTGCCGTTATGCAGAAATTCAAACAAAGCCAATAGAACTTTATTAATAAATACTTTAAACTGTTATTATAAAAAAATATATTATATTCAAATTCATTAAGATGAAGATGCACAACTTGTTACCCATCTATATTTCTGCAAAATCTGAGTCATACATAATATATCAATTAACGTTATACTGTGCATTTATGCAGGTTTACATTGTGGTTGAGAAACAAAGTCAAATTCGGCTTGTGTTGTGGTACTAATGTTGATGCAAACACAATACATTGACGAAGGTGTTAGATGTTTTGTATTGCAGAACAATAAAGGTTGGCGAAAGAGAGATGCATATTAAATTAACTTCAAGTGAATTGAGCAACTTTAAAAGTGTGTTTCCGAACTCCCTGACAGACCCCGCACCCACGAACTGAACAATGGTAGAAATGCCTTGACTCTAGACTCTAGACAACCATACTTAGCAGAATGAAACCGATTTCTTCACAACCTACGTGTCGTTATTTTAACTATTGTGCCACTGCAGTTCGAAGTCCCAACTGCACTACCGTGACAAACACAACATTGCAGGTGCGGTTGTCATCATGTCAGTATTTGGATTTTTATTTTTAAATGTATAAATTATTGTGCGTGATTAACGATATTGTTTTTATAAGATGCGGCAATGTAGGAAACAATTACTGCAGTCCGCAAGTGCATGCAGTTCGGAAACACACCTTAAGAAAACGAAAATAATGAAAATTTAAGTCAATAAATAACCATGCAATTCAATTAAATGAGAAACACAAGTAAGTTTCAATTAATGCGTTTATATTAATAAAAAAATATCACAACCATATATTTTTATTATATTACAACATGCATTTAACAAAAATATTATATTTGAACACTTGAATCTATAATTGCCAAAGTCTTAAGTACAATAGTATTCTAAAATCAAATATAAATAATTTCTTGTTTAAATTTTATATTAATGTTTTTGTTCAACCAGTGTCAGGGCTCATTGGTAACAATAGATTACGTTTGTGAAAGTTAACCATGACTGGGCTAAGTTAGTAAATGGATCGGCTAACCTACCGGCGAAGTCTATGAACTCTAGAAATTCTTTATGACACTGGCCAGGGGGTGAATGTGAGTGTGAGAGACTCTTGTATCTTTATCAAAAATTTATATGGATAGGTAGCGCAGCACTTTGGAATTAATTGTTTATAAATTTATGGTCCGGAGGGTGGTGGTGGTACATAATTTGGATCTCTGGATTTGCAATCATCTTCCCAATTTTCAGGTACTACGTCCTTAGTAAGTTCAATAAGCTGTAAAGAAGAAAAACAAATTATTATTAGTAATAGCTTATATTTTATGAAAATGAATTGCTTTATATTTTTTTTATACTGATTTTTTTTTTGTTTACCAGTATTTTAACAAAAACCAAACTAAATGCACGTTGCATTTCACTTTAACCAGAATGTGTAAAGCCTATAATTGAAGATATTCTATAAATGAGAGTTGACGTAGTGTTTAATGAAGACCAAATATTATAAATGGTTTCATAAAATATAATTAATTCCACATTAGTTCATAGTAGTAATAATGAAAGGTTAGTAGAAGGCCTATTATTATTACTAACCAATAAACTTAAAAATCATTTTATACAAAGAGCTAATAAGTATATGTATAGTGAATAAGTATATATAAATAGTGAATGATAACTGAATTTGTTTTCAAAACGAACCAAACACAAGATTTTAATTATATTTTAGATACTCTTGAAGATGTCTGCGATAAATATTTCTAGTGATGCGAGTGAATGATGTTTCCTCAGCAAAGTATAGCAGTAAACGTGTACGTTAATAGTTAAGAAGCAACACCCAATGAATAAATTTCTCTACGTAAAATATAATTTAAATCAAATACCATTTAATTTATTGTTTTTTTGTGTACTATTTTTATATGTGTATATCATATACACCTTGGCCTTGTATAACACAGGTTTATACAACACGGTTTTGATATAAGACGGTTGATGATTAGTGATTTAAAAAAAAATCGTCATCGGTAAGAAAAATACTGCGCGTACACGAAAAGATGGATAGAGCTCTTTTGACATGGATAAAAGCGTGCAATGACAAAAACATACATATAGTTAGAAACATTATTCAAAAGAGTGCACTAAAAATTTATGATAATTTAAAAAAAAATTGAACAATCGTCATCTGAAGACCAACAATTACAATTTTCCTGCTAGTAAAGGATGGTTTAAAAATTTCAAGAAGTGATTCTCACTAAATAATATAAAAATTCAAAGAAAAATTACATCGGTTAACATAGAATCTTCCAAAAAAACACTTACAACGATCTCGACGAAGAGTCAAACATATAGAATTGTTAATGATAGGGATGATGAATGAATGATAAATAAGTAAATGTATATTATGTCGTTTGTTTAATAAAAAAAATAAAAGATTTTAACAAACTTGGATATTTTTTGGAACCCAAAGACTATTTTTGTATGAACTTCTACCCTCGTATAACATAGATTTGTATTACACAACATTTTTGTGGAACCATATGATCGTGTTATACGAGACCAAAGTGTAATGTATTATCATTTTTGCATAGTATTTTTTTAAACCTATCCCTCATACAAAGAGAACTGTATGTATAAATTAACCAAAATAACTAACTCTTTCAGCGTGAGTTAGTGCTATTAAAACTGTATGAAAATAGCTTCACTTGATAAAAGAAATAATTATGAAAAAATATTTTAAATGATCCATTTCATATAATAAGGTTAATGGTAAATAAATCGTTTTTATTTATAATAAACGATTAGGTATGAGTGAATACCATATAATATAAAAATGATTTAATACTTTTTGCAATGGACAGTGTTGTTCGCAGCCAGGTATTGTTATTGGAGTTGGATCAACAGTTGTGGTGTTACGTAAAAATATCTGAAATCGTCATTAATTATAATAAATGTCAATAAAATGAATCGTATGAATTAACAATTAATATACCTCGACAGAAAATTCTTTTGTTTTTGTATTTTCATAGAGCTCTAATAGAACCATTATGCCATATTGTGGAATTTGTGCATCCCACCCCCCAAGTGCCAACATTAGATTCGATACAGTACTATCATGTCCGGCATATACAAATATTTTTCTATTCTTAGGTGACAGTTTACCTTTAGTCACCGAAGTCCAATCTGATATCAACTTTTTTAATAATGGACCTATAATTGGAAAACATATTAGATAAATTATGTTAATATAAAAGAAGGCCTGTTAATATACTAACCTCCTTTTAATTTCTTAAGTTCGTCATTATAAGCATTTAAGACAAAGCTCTGTTCAGTCAATGGAATTAGTTTATCGGGAAAATATTCATCTGTCCATTTGGGAAGCTTGAGACCATATTCTTTCTGTAGATAATCAATATTCCATTAAAATAAATTGAATTTCATTTTGTAAAAAAAAAATATAATTATACATACTTCTGCTATTAAAGTATTATACAGAGATTGTACATCATCAGGAGAATTGACTGTCATTCCAGTTTTAGTAGTTAATTCATCAAATAATTCTGAATTATCAGCAAGTATTTGCTGTACTTCTTCAGATCTAAAGACATCAGCCAACTCCTCATAATATCTCGGACAATTTTTTCTTGCAAGTAGCAACTAAAAGTATTATATTATGTAGTACAAAATAAGTAAATATAAATATATAAATTTTATTTTCAAATATTGTTACTGTGTCTTCATTGAGTGGTTGACTTCTTATAGGAATTGGGGACCAATTTAGTTTTGGATTCCAATCCAAATCCGTTCCTTTCGTAGGCCACAAACCAGCTAATGTTAGAGCGCAACTCATGTAAGCACGATCTGGTTCCGTGCTCTGAGCATATACGACGGATGTTGATGCAATCTTACCGAGGAAGTCATCGTAGCGTTTTCTTAGAAAAACACCGCTGTTATATTGGTTTAATCTACCGTTCTGGAAAATTTAATGAAACTTATCAATCATATATTAGTAAATATTATAAATTTTGTGTCACGGGTATATTGATAATGATAATTAATACAATATATGGGTGATAATGTTTATCAAATTCAAAAGTATTTTACAAATGAGCATAATTACGAGTAATAGTAACCATGATCACAAAAAATATATTATCACACGTATAATAATAAATGCGAGATAAAACATTTATTTACATTTATATAAAAAAAAATATCAACAAAATATTATTATGGCTGTAATTTTAGGAGTCAATTTGAACCAAAATATAGACACACTTGTCTGTTTTTCTAGCTAGCGTCATACATACATTAAAAACTGGTTTTATATTGTTACTGTTACAATCTAAAGGTCATTTTTTGCGAATACACAAACTGAAACATCTATTTTATATTAAATTAAATGAGTATTTTAATTGACTGTATAAGAATTTTTTAAATTTATATTAATAATGTGTGAATTTTACAAATACATGTAAATATTAAACATGAAAAGTGCAGCTGATTAAATTTACAAAGTTGTGTACACCTTTATATTCAGATACATATAAGAAAAATATCTTACATTGGTTAACTGTCCCCATCCATATGGATAAAAAGTTTGATTTATATAGATGTCATTAGGATATGTATCAGCCGGTGTCCTTACGCCATGACGAAACACCTAAAACCATGTTGTTATTAAAAATAATTAATTAGCATAATCATAAAACATATAACATAAATACATATGTCAAACATATTTAGATAAATTATCAATATTATTTTTAAAAAATAAGAAATGAAATCAGCCATATGTAAGAGATAAAGGAGATATATATGAAAACTTAGACTTTAAAAAATATAAATCAAAACAATTAAACATTCATGTAACCTGGGTATTATGGATGAAATTAGGTTTACTTAATATAATATTATATTTGAATAATTTGAGGCTATCCGATCTCACTAACGTTGAAAATTTTCTATCAGAAAGCCATATTACAATTTTAAATGCTAAAAATTATACTATAATTTAAGTATATTGATTATAATTACCTATTTATTGTATTTCTTTCGAATTTATATTTTTATCATTTAGATTAAAACTAATGAAACCTTAATATATTTATTTAAAAATATTATTTATTCAGTTAATCACTATAATTATATTTTCATATGGTAATAAATAGATAATATGTATATAATTATCGAAATAATTCATAATTTGTGTGCATATGTGTGTACGAAATTATGTTTATTAATAAATAGCTAGGCATAACAATTAAAGAGCCATATGTTCAATAATGGGATTAGCAATTACATATGTTAATATTGACGAATATGATAAACGTAAATTGCAGTTTAATACTATGTTTTTAATTTATCTATAGATATAATTTACTATATTGAATGAAATATTATAATTTGCAATATTTTTAAGCGTCTGAGAATAATATATGCATTAAAATAAATAATATATTGATGTGCTAACATCAAACAGGGCGAGATAAATCGAAAAATGCATTAATTTTCCATAATCATTATTTTGAGGTGACATTAAATTTTAAATAACTAAATAGAAGAACGTAATATATGTTAATACTTGACACGTACATTTAGAAACGTGACGAATTCGCATGCTCGTTCGACATGAGCACATATAAATGTGAATATGCAAAAATAAGCGACTATTTAAAAAAATAATAAAATTACCACGTGAAGTAGTCTCAACTCTCTGGTTTCAGAAGCAGATACAGTACGCAAAGACTCCTTCCTCTCAGCAATCACTACAGCGACAATAGCCAAGAGGACGAGGAGGAACAACACTCCAACGCTTCTCATATTCTTGTTCGTTACAATCGCCAACCACTTTTGAGCATTGGGCTTATTCGACATACCAATATATATACCGAAAACTGATTAATCCCACTTCTTTTGGCGATGCTCGACACCAGTTACCACAATCGTATCCATGGTTGCCGTGCTCACTCCGACATGGTATGATCGCGAATGGCGATTAATGTGAATAAGGCGAGCATTGACAAAGCCAAGCAATAGTCAAGGACTTATTACAATAGTACCGACTTCCGTTTCTTATTCGAACATATTTTAGGCGCTTCCAAATTCGACAAGGTCAGCTACACTTCGTCAATGTTTATTTACAAACAGGAAATTTGTGGTAAAATATAAATCTCGTCTTTATCTGAACTTAATATTATCATAATAGCTGCCATGTCCTAGTTAGATATTTCGGTTAGAATATGTGATCTGGTGATATTAATTTAAATGGAAAATAAATTTTATACGTATTCGTCAATAATAAATTTATTCATTAGCAATTAAACGATAAAAAAAATAATACGATTTAACCTAGTAGTCACCTTTATATAATCGATAGTTAGATAGGCGATATTTACATATCATTAATTTATAAATGTCTGGATGGCATTAAAAATTATGTAACTTTCGAGAAAATGATAACTTTAAAGGAATAATTTGTTATTACGAAATACATTCTTTAAAAAAATTATAAAACAAAAATACTGATATGTTTTATTATATTGCAGTTATCGAATAGTTTCCTAATTATTTAATTATACATAAAACATAAAAATTTAAGATTTTTAAAAAACTCTTGTTGTAAATGTTTAATTTTTAATTTCGTTGTTTATACGTCCAATTGCCATATTTTTTGTTGGAATTGGACATATACTACCTAATGTATATTGACATTAGAAGCCATATTGGAAGTTTACTATAATGGCTGTGTAAAGGTTACACTATTTTGGTGTGGTTGTAGAAATGCTTTAAAGATTGGAAAAAGAGCTGTACAAGCTTATGATGTATCGTATCGGGGCTATTTTTGAAGGAAAAAAATAATATCATTTGATAAGAATGATCTTAAATTATTTCCTTTAATAATAATCAATAACCATTCAATTAAAATTAAAAATGAGTATTGAGTATAAAAGATAAAGGATTTCTAGTCCATTTCTTATAGAGTCATTGATTCCAATATTTCATGTCCAAATAATTAGCTCTTTTTAAATCAACACTTTTCGTCCATGTTGACTGCTCACATTGCATTGGCAACACAACCGTCAGTGATTTTATTTCATGAATTCTTCATCTAACTTGATTCTGATTCCATCGATTCTATTTGTCATATAGTTATTGAGTTCCATCTACAAAGTGCTTGTTTAACGACTACAGTGTAACCAGATATTAAGGTTAATCCATACAAAAACAACAGAAAACTTATATTTGAACACATTATATGTGTTATTTAGTGAACGTTTGTTCTTGTGTCCCGGTTGATCATTTATTGATCATATTTGTTGATTCTTAAATCCCAGGGAAAAATCATCATTTCGCTATTATGTTCATATACATAAAAAATCAAGGATCATTTTCAGGATAGGTTTTGTGGCGGTCATGCTTCGCGCCGATGCTGAAGACACAAAAAAATGATTTTTATACCTGCAACCCTGTATCGAGGACA
>JAGXCT010037069.1:99716-152758 GCA_022495035.1 Philopotamus ludificatus | reverse complement strand
AAGAAGCACACTCTCTCCGATGCCTCCGAGCGCTGACTTCGCTCGCGCCATGGCCGCAATTCGCAGACACTCGCGCTAGTACTGCAGTTTTGTGCAACGTCCCTACGCCGCTGAAGCCTCGACCTTCACCGTGAGGGGACAAAACATCGGACATCAGCGGCCCTTGCCGCACAAGAATCTTCGCAACAAACCGACTGGGGGAGTCGGCGAAACTACACAGAGACGAGCAGATCTACATCATTCTTTCAACGTACCGAAAACGACGCGATCTTCCTATTATGTACATCCAATTTCTGCATTATGTCTGTATGTTAAAAATGCACCAATAAATACAAGTGTCACTAATAAATAATCTTATAGAGTCAGATTTTTCTATACGACGGAGCGTATCCCCCACAGTTTTATTTTCGGGAAAGGCGGTAGAGTAGATTTTATATCCATACATACTTATTTTTTAGTGAACGATGAGCACGCGAAGAATCTCAATGTAAAACCCAAACGAAATCATCAATGAAATATTCATAATATAAACTAATGCCATCTATGAGGGCTTTGTAAAATTTCTATAGATAAACTGCGCATTGCCAAGGAATTAGTGTTGCCATAATACTAAAATTGTTTATTTATGGTTTTATACAAATACAATTTAAAAAAAACACTTGTAAATTATAAAAAAATGTGTTACACTTCATTTACTACATTATATTCGATGAATTTAATGTTTATATCTTATTACAACGTAAAGAAATGTTATTTATAGAGATTATTAATATTGAGATTATATCATTGATTGATTTCTCACAAAAATATGTTTCGTTTTTTTTAAATATGAGTCGAAATTTTAAAAATTAATGGATTGGAATAAAAAGAGGGTCATAACATCTTAGTTTTATTCGATCACCAGGGAGTCATAGACAACTACGATAAAATATTTTCTCTACAGATATTGACATTTTCTATTTAATATATATATAAATGTGATTACAGTATTTTTAAATGAACTTCAAAATTATTAAGATTTTTTAATTCATATTTTTGTATTTTCCTACTAATCATAGCCAACTTTATCATAAAATAATTGAATAGAAGAAAATTGTCCTTTATTTAAAAAAATAAAAAAAGGTTTATTCTCTACGAAACAATTTTATTATTAAAATTGGGCGAGAGGTTTATTAATTGGCGAGCGGCGGAGAAAGTTATAGAATGTTTCTTTATTTAAAAAATTAACGATATCTTTTAAGAATTTTGATATTATATCGTTAATGCGAAATTTGGGACATTTATTTTGTGTAGAGAAAAGATTTTGATGTATTGCGGCGAGAGGGAATGCGCGGGTGTGTCTGCAGTGTGGTGCGCGCGTGTGTGTGCGTGTGCGGGTGTGTGCGTGTGCGTGCCCCCGCGCCGCTTGTCTATGGTGGCAGTTGTCAGGCGGGCGCGCTGAGCTGGTGGGGCGCGGGGGGCGCAGACGGGCCGCCATGGCCGAGCGCGACATCCCCAGCGTGCCCATCACCACGCTGGCGGGGTGCCAGCCTCACCGACCGTATGTTGACACCGCCGTGTTTACAAACAAGCCGCCGCCGCCGCGCCGCCGCCCTCGGCCCCGCGCGCCGATCGTTCTCGGCGTCTCCGAGGACGTCGACGATCAATTTCTCGGCGATTTGTGCAAATTTCATTTTATCAAATCGACCTATATAATTTTATGGATCATTTTTAACATTTTCAAACTCAGCAATCCGTCAAAGCTTGACTGACAGCATTTTCGATTGTATTATTATGATTTTATCGGAAGATGCGTTACCTAATGTGTCTTTTAATATATGCAAACTCTTTGACGATTTAAATGTCGCCGGAGAGCTACGTATTATTTATCGACAATCCGGACATATTTATATTGCAATAAGTGTACTATGTGTAATTGCAATCGCATTAAAAATATGTGTATTAATCTAATTTGTATTATTTTACTATTATATTTACAAAGGTGACGTGCGTTATTTTATTTATTTAATTTTAAATCGCATCGGAGGAAATATTTTTCTATATTTAAACGAGTATTAAATTCTCCGGGCATAAGGCGAGTTGTTAAAAACAATATATAGCAAAACGTACAAATAAAAATATGACATCCGGGATATATTCGGCCGTTGGACCTTTTACGAGAAAACAAATTCAAACAAACGTCTGTCGTCGAATCAATTTTTTGTTATTTCGGATTGCAGTTTTGCCGGTGTTGCCGCTCCCGACTCCGTTGCCGCAGACTTTGAGTAATAAATCGCAACTCTTTCATCCGAGAGTCGCCGAAGAAGCAGCCATTCTGTTGGCTAATCGGGACGAGACTCTGGCGACTCTGTTGAGTCAGTCGCTTATGCAGACTTCCGCCGATCACATGTCAGTTTTCTGTTTTTCAACGTCGCGTTCCATTTTTCTTTTTGTTTTCAGAAATTCAAGTGTGTTTTATTTTGCAGAGAGTTAAAAGATAATTATGCCGAAACCGAATCCAACACTCTCCAAAGACAAAATATGCCGGAATTGTTGAAAGCGATTTTGGATATAAATCCTAATGTCTTCAACGGTCAACACGCGAACAAGTGGAACAGTCACAACTGCGGATCAAATTTTAACGGTCTGTCGCCGGCCAGCAATTATACGCAGTATTCGCCGCAAAACTCTGTGCAAAACAGCCCGTCCGCCGCGGCGTGCGTTCCCTCTCGGCCGTCCCATGCGTCTGATAGACCGTCCAACGTGTTACCTCCCCGACCCTCTCCGCATGTCACCGCCGCATCTCCCCCTTCCCAAAGCCAATTTATGCATCCCGTCACGTCGTCCACTCAAAATCATATTCCTCCCCATTGGAATTCCGCCGACGCTCTTCTCGATACTATTTCTCAACATTCCCCGACCCAAGGTCGAGCTTCGGTGATCACCGAACAGAAGGCGACCCTTCAACACGCGCAAAACGGGGGCTATTTCGGTGGAAATATTTCCAACAACGAAACGTTCGTTCAAATTCCGCAGACGATGAATATAACGGACATGATCGAGGATAAAGATCCGCTCTCTTTATCGCCTCCCACTCGTAATCTGCTTCCCGGATCTATCAATCCGACCCGAAGCAGAGGTATGTATTCGAATGGGAAGGCGTGAATTCGATCGAACAATTTCCATCTCTGAATGTAGGTAATGTTGTAATTGCAGGACAGTCCCCGGCGCAAGCCAGCGTTGCTCCGTCGCCGCTGAGGCACGAGCCTCAAGTGTCCATGCCCGTGCAGCAAGATATGTACACTTCTAATCCGATTAGGCAATCGACGGATGGCAAACGGGAAACTCCCGAACCGGCCAAACAGACGTCGCTAATGGACAACTCCCGTCTTCCGTTTGTTAAATTGAATAGACTGAATATGAGCGTAAGTTATTAAGAAATATTCAATGCAACATATATAGAAAAAGTATTTCATAATATTTTTTTTTATTTATGTTTTAGGATGCCTTAATCAAGAAATCTACCCCTGTTTCCGATAGTAGGCAGGCTGTAGCTCCCCAGATCGATCCGGATTCGGATGATGCACCTTTGAAACCTAAACCGACTGATAAAATGAAAGCCGAGATTGATGAAGCGAGGGAGAGAAGTTGGCAAGCCGTCAAACGAAAACACGAAGAAGCTAATAAGCTAGAAGAACAATCTGCCGCTATCGGTTAGTATTTGCTGTGTTTTTAATAATGTCGTTCATAACTTATTACAACTATGGTTAGTACTTGATATTTTATCTATTTCAGTGAAACCAAAATTAAGGAAAGTAGAGAGACGATTAGTACCAGTTATAGAAATGTTGTCAGTTGACGAGTTGATGGAGACAAACACTTATCAGAGGTTTAACAGATTGATTGATGCTGTATTCGAAGTAGTCGATGATGAAAGTTTTATAAATAACGACAATACAGGTAATAAGTTACTAAAAATGTAATTGATCTATTTCAAAACATTTTATTTCAACACATAATATATATTTACAGACGCAAATGAGATACCCGAGGAATGGTTATTACCGAGGTATCAAATCCAAGAACTTTGTGCCGAAGCTGCCAAGTTAAAAAATCTTGGAGCAATGGAAGCTATACCGGCCGATCGACTTGTGAGATTACTTAGTATTCTTGAAAAAAATATCCGGGCTGGTGAACGTATATCTCCTCTTGGCGATCCGGTAAATATTTACTATCCTTATTTATAATTTTTTTTTTTTTTTTATAACGTTTCAAATGTCTTTGGTTTTTTAGGATGACAGTGAAGACGCAAGATTGATGTGGATGGAAACTACTTTGGAAAGGGTTATGTCTGCAGCTGATTCATGTCTGACGGCTTTGTATACAATGACATCACCCAATATGCCTAAAAGAGTCGTCCTCGAAGATGTTATAGATCGCATTATAATGTTTACAAAGTATCAGCTTCACAACACCATTTATTGTTCTTATGATCCCGTTTATAGCATTCAGCCTACTGCTAAAAAGAAAGGTTAGTATAATTTATTCATAAATAAATGACGAAAGGATAAATTGACGATAATTTATGATGTATACGGTTTAATTTTGATAATAATTCAATTATAATAATCGTAATACAAATTGTTTCTAAAATTTAAGTTCTTGGTTTATTTTAATTTTTCTTAATGTATTGTTAATTGTAGGAGATCAACGGAAAAAGAGGTCAAGTGGCGTTGGTACTTTTGGGAGAGAAAAGGGTGTTCATGAACTGTATAGCCGACTACATGAAACTGTCAGTCTATTAGCAGAACTATTAGCTGGTGCTACACTTACTGATACAACAGTTTTACATGCTAGTTCAACTGGGGTATCACCATTTTTTGTCGAAAATGTTAGTGAACTCCAGCTATCGGCTTTAAAACTCGTGACAACTGTAAGTACTATAAAATTTCATGAACATTTATGGATTTTTGATGTTTCTTTTTTACATTTTAATTAAACTTTCAGATTTTTACAAAATATGAACAACATAGACGATTGTTGCTTGATGATATATTAGCATCCATAGCACGGATACCTAGTACGAAAAGAAATTTAAGATCGTATCGCCTTAATTCAGAACAACATATACAGATGCTCACTGCTCTTGTTTTACAATTAATACAGTGTGTCGTTGTTCTGCCAGACAACTTAGATAAAACCGAAAAAGAAAAAGAGAAGGAGAAAGACAAAGCAGATAAAAATGAAGAAAATACTAAAATCAGTCAAGTAAGCGAATATAATGTGGACTATTAATAATTTGGATGTAAATATTAAATATAATTTTTAATTTCGATTTCAGGTTGACAAAGATCTTTTAATATATTCTAAATATGATTCTGCTGTCAGTATCGGTGGCACTTTTCTCACTAGTTTTTTGAACAAATGCCGAAGTCGGTCAGAGGAAATCGACTTTCGACCGTTGTTTGAAAATTTTGTTCACGATTTACTTTCGACTGTAAATAAGCCGGAGTGGCCTGCCACCGAGCTATTACTAAGTTTACTAGGAACCATGCTGGTAAGTTCTAAATATTATAAATGCATTTTATTTCTTAGTCGGTGGTAATAATATATATTTTTATTGTAACAGGTTAAATATACATCTGATAAATCAATGGAGATGTCAGTGAGGGTTGCTTCTCTAGAATATCTTGGATTAGTGGCAGCTAGATTACGTAAAGATACAGTACAATCACGGGGAAAACTTAGTACTATGGATCTTATAATTCGTGATATCAAAATGGAGGAAGAAAAAGATGGTGTAATTGTAGAGGTAATTATTAATTCTTACGTTTACATTTTACGATATAAAATTATACTTAATCATATTTTCTTTAAATATTAGGGAGCAATAGACGGTTTGGATGCGGACGAAGAAAGAATCCAGTTCCTTCAACGTGTTTTGCTCGATTATTTAGCAGTGAACGGTCAAAGAGATCAAGCATGGGGATATGCAAGACACTTTTATCTGACGCAGTGGTATCGTGACACACTGGCTCAAAAGAAAAGTTTAACGCAACCTAAGAAATCCACTCCACATAAACGAAAGAAAAAACACAAAGACGAGAGCACTGATGATGAAGCCTCTGATCCTGAAGAAAATATTGATAGAATGTTTAGGCACAACGATGGAAACCTGAAAAATATAGATAGCTCCGTGGAAAATGCGGAAGCCTACAGGAGGATAGAACGACGAAAATCATTTTATATACAAAAAATACGACCTTTTCGATATCAAGGTGGTAGTCAAGTACAAGTAATGCAATCGTATATAGATTATAGTGGCGCAGAGCTTATAGCTCAGTATTTGGCCTCTAAGAGGTCTTTTTCCCAAAGCTTTGATAGATATTTACAAAAGGTATATTTTATTTATGTTAAATTCATGAAGATTATTTAAAGAGTTTATTTTATACTAATGATGGTTTTTTTTTGCAGATTTTGCTTATTTTATGCGAAAATTCAATAGCTATAAGAACCAAGGCGATGAAGTGTCTAGCTATGATTGTTGAAGTTGATCCTGGTGTGTTGGCGCGAAACGATATGCAAGCTGGGGTACACCGTTCCTTTTTAGATCAATCGACATCTGTGCGAGAAGCTGCCGTTGATCTTGTCGGAAAGTTTGTTTTAAGTCGACCAGAGTTAATCGATAAATACTATTACATGCTTTCCTGTCGAATACTGGTAAGTTCGATGATATGTTCTTTTTGTTGTCTTATATGAACATTTTACATGGTATTGTATTCAAATTTTTTATTTGTTTTTAGGATACCGGCGTGTCTGTTAGAAAACGTGTGATAAAAATTTTAAAAGACATTTGTATAGAGTGCCCCGAATTTCCTAAGATACCTGAAATTTGTGTTAAAATGATAAGACGTGTTAACGATGAAGAGGGTATTCGAAAGTTGGTCATGGAAGTGTTTCAAAATATGTGGTTCACCCCGTGTCCTGTATCATCTATACAGCGTCATGGTGATCCCACTTCCGACCCCCTTACAAGAAAAGTATTAAACATAACCGATGTCGTACTTTCTTCGAGGGATATAGGCCTCGAATGGTTTCAGCAACTATTACAAAGTGTATGTGTATTTTTATTTTATCATATATTGCAAATGAACTTTATTAAATATTTCACTCTAATTTGAACTACATTAAAATTTTTATTTTGTAGTTATTTAAGCCGAAAGAAGATAAAGATGATTCTACAAAAATCATTTTCACTCCCCCGAAAGCTCTATTATTATCATGTCAACAGATTGTTGACTGTTTAATAGAAAATCTTCTTCGGCTTGAAGAAAACTCGTTACCCGAAGGTACTCTAAATTATTTACATTTATAATATCTCATTTCATTTTATGATGTTAATTGTTTTCATAATATTTTATAGGTGGTCAAGGGAATTCCCAGAGGTTGGTCGCCTGTTTGAGCACGTTGCATCTATTAGCTAAAATAAGACCTCAGCTATTAGTGAATCATTGCATGACTCTTCAACCATATCTCAGCTTAAAATGCCAGGTATATACATAAATATATTAATTATGTTTGTATTTATGATATATATTTTCAATATAATCTTTATTCAGACGGCCAGCGATCAACAAGTCATCAGTTGCGTGGCATCGACTCTAGAGTTGGTTGTGCCATTAATGGAACATCCGAGCGAAACATTCTTGGCTCAGCTGGAAGAGGATTCAGTGAAACTGATTTTGCAGCACGGACAAATTGTCATCGCCAGTTGTTTGTCATGTCTCGGATCTATTGTTAATAACGTCACCAAAAATTACAAGCTGATTCGTGACGTGTTTCAAAAGTATCACGGTATGCATTATTTTAATACAAAAGTAATTTGGGGGCTTGATTAAAATATTTAAATATGTATTCAATCTTTATAGCTGTTTTAACACAATGGAAACACGGATGGGAGACAAATGCCGAGCTGATGAGAACTACTCAAAGACGACCTCAATTTCGTCGTGCTTTATTCATAGTCGGTTTATTATTGCGGCATTTTGATTTTACCGACAGACACGTCATTGAAGGATTACCTGTAAGTGTATAATTAATTTAAATAATGATTTTGATTATTACTAGATTTGATCATAAACAAAGCAGAATCTTAATTTTTCTCAAAAAATCTCTATTGATTCTTCAATTTTATCAACTTAAAAGTAGCCGCCAACATATTAGATCACCCAGAATTAATGTTGTATTTCATCAATGAAATTTGATTTCAAATTTGCAACTGTAATTTCCATTATTTCCAATTTGGAAGTATGAAGAAGAACCATTTTGGTAAACCAGTACTACTTTGGACTTCAAAAGCATCTACGGTCGAGATTCCACTCAAAGAAGGCTAAAGTTAAGCTCTACTAATCAGGCCCGTCCGAACATACGGATCTGAATGTTGGGCTTTGACAAAACAAGATGAGCTATAAATGGATATGGTGGGGAGGAGAATTCTGAGACGAATATTTGAAGCCGTATTCGACGACGGGGAATGGCGTATCCGAACCAACGTGGAGTTGTACCGACTATACAAGGATATACCAGTCAGAGTGGCCAGATTCCGGTGGGCCGGTCATGTGTCAAGGATGCGGGACAGTCAGCCGCTGAAAAGGCTTATGAATAACGAACCTTTCTGTCCCCCAAAGAAAGGAAGACCAAGGTTGAGGTGGTTGGATTGTGTACAGAGGGACATTGGATCATTGAAACTTACTGGAAGATGGAGCAATGTAGCTGCAGACCGGAAAAAAATGGATTGTAATTAGACTGATGATAATCCAAAGGTGTCAAATCTTATGAATATAGTAGATGCAATAATGTGTCGATGCCTTTATTTGTTGCGCTTTTCAAAAAAAAGGTTTTGTATTGAAGAAACACTAAGTTCCTTTGTAAAATTCGTGTGAAGCACCAGTTTCTCATTTCCAGTAATTAAATCTCGAAGAAATGGGCGGTATTACTAATTTTCTTGTAATAACCTGCATATGTTGAGACCTTTCGTCTTGTTACTGACTGACAAATCGTGCGAGACCCAAAAACCTTGTCTTTGAATTTTATTTTTTTAGACATTTTTAAGTAGTAGGATATGCTGATAGTCATCTTTAGCTTTAATTTGATTTCATTTTCTAAGCCACTTCATTTACTTGACTACGCTGTCCTCTTCCAGGTTCATTTCCAAATTCCTGTTTCCAGAATTATTTTTTTTAAAACAACATTGCCATTTGCTGATATTCGATATGTCACCATAAATAGCACAATTATATCTCGTGGCTTCACTGGCATTTTTTTTTTCGTGTGAATCAGCGTGCAATTCTGCAAATATTGTTCTTACGGACACACTTCTCCTATTACCGCTAGACTTGGAAAACGGGATATTTTTTATCTCAAAACAATATTCAAATAGTATACTGTTATAAAAAAATGTTAACATAAGCCTTTCCAGGATGTAGAGTTATTGATTAATGTTTTCATACCGCATTTCGAAAATATGAAATTAATTCTGGGTTTAATATATCATACTCATCAATCAACCTTCAAAACAAAAATGTCTTTTTTTATCATCGTTTGGAATGGGGAGAAGCCATGTACTTTCATGTACGGAGTCTTACGCCTCACAACCGCATTGTTTTGGCCAAAAATTCACCAACTAAAACATTGCCTAGCAAACCAAAGCATTTGAAACCATTTCGATAGCCAACAATTAAGCATGTAATATGGCTACCATTGTCCAACGTCATGATTCATAAGGGATTAAGTGTACCGACTCAATAGAAAAAAAATAGACGAATTCGCAAGATAAAAACAAAGATTATTTTATGGTCCAACTTTTAAATTCATTTAATGAAAACATTTCATAGAGAGTTATAATATGATGCATTTCCTTATTAGCTGTTTTATTGTGTAACTTGAACTCTTTCTGACATTCCTTTGTTGCATTATATTATTAAGTTATCAAATTTCATGGTGTAGTGCACTCTTAACAAATTTTATTGTACTAATGTATACATGTTTTTATTTTAGTTGGATATAAAAGATACAGTATTCAGGAATCTCATGTTTTTTCTTCATTTGGATGATGAAGACTTCCAAGCACATACGCTCAAATCTGTTGGCTCGGTTTGCGTGCGCCATTATGAGTTTATGTTGCAAACTGAATTAAAAGATTACTATCATTATTTATTAACTTCTGAATGCACTTCGATGGACATGAAATCGGAAGTATTGAAAAATATTGAAATGTATCTATTGGAGGAGGAACAAAGAATGATACGACAAGATAAAGAATGTAAGACAAGATATAAGAAATTATATGTAACTCTTTTTTGGTAAACCTGGAATGTACGAAATGTCTTATTTTAATATTTTTAGGGTCCAAGCGTTCAAAGCAGGAAAATTTAAAAGAAATGGGTGACGTATCGTCCGGAATGGCGTCTACAGTAATTCAATTGTATTTGAGAGAGATTCTCGGTTCATTTCTTCATACTAGTACTATTGTGCGTACTAGCGCAATGAAAGTAATTCAGCTTGTGCTTGCACAAGGCTTAGTTCATCCTGTTCAGGTTAATAGAATATTATAATTTGCAATATTTTGATCTCATACCTATTTAAAAATGTAAATAACTAATCTTTTATGGTTGTAGATCGTTCCTTATTTGATTTCAATGAGCACTGACATTGAAGTCACAGTTTCGCACACTGCCGATAAACAATTGCAAGAAATTGACAAGAAATATCCTGGATTTATTCATATGAAGTCTCAATTTGGAATAAAATTGTCATACGATTTGCAAAAGATATTGCAGAGGAATCCAAAAAATCACGGAATCATTCGTGGATTTAGGTAAATTAAATCTCGTATCAGTTATAACGCATCATATTTCATTTCATTGAATTTATATATTTTTTTATATTATAATAGACTCAAAGAACAAGACGAATATCCGACGTCGTTGAATGGATTTTTATATTCGCTTTTGCGTGTTACTAAACCGCAGAGAAGAGCACTAGCTTTATCAGTTTTAAAACATTTCGATGAACATGTGGTTTGTATTCGTAATTTAGTGAAAAATATTATAATGATTGAATATTAATTATATATTTTTATTGCAGAAAACTCCGTTAGCGCAGATGTTGTATTTAGCAGATAATTTAGCATATTTTCCATATCAAGTACAAGATGAACCGTTATTTATTATACATCATATCGATATCATAATATCTACTTCAGGGTCCAATCTTCTTCAGCTTTTTCGTGAAGTACGTCATTTAGATTTTTGCTGTTCTAAATATAGTTTTATTATAAAATATTTATTAATTCATAATATTTTTAGGGACTTATTCCGCTTAAGCCTCCAGTTGATCCAGCTGCTTTTGGACGAAATGATAATGTTAACATTGTGCCGAATGTCGAGGTTCCAATAGACGACGAAGAGGAGGATGAGGAAGATCCGAGCGCACTTCTCGGAAGATTGCCTGACGATACAACTGCACTGAGATCCTGTTTATCAACAGCCCAGGGCTGTTTTCTTTTACTTGTGCTGAAACAGCATCTTAAAGCTACTTACGGAATGAGTGACGCGTACGTGGATCTTCGATTATATTCAAAATTATTATATTTCTTATTAAATTTATATATTTTTTTATAATTGCAGAAAAATTACCCAATATACACCATCGGAGGGTGCAAAAATTTACGAAAAGGCAGTAAACAGACGGTCAAACGTTAAATTCAATCCTAAAGCAACCGTCAACAAGTTAAAAGAAGGCGATAACAACAATAAAGAGCTCGACGAGCAAGGAAGGAAAGATTTGATAAATCAATATCTTGAGGTTAGTTTTCAAATTTTTATGTAAAACTCGTCTAACAAACAATGTCCAAAAATGTCATTTTAAATTTAGAAAAAAAATATTACCTGTTTAAAAAAAAAACAAGTAACATCGCATAAATCAGTAGAATGTGTGAACGCATCCCATGTTTTTTTTATATGAAGATATCAAAGTTGAGCGAGGGAGGACATAACGCCAAGTGATCGCGTTCACTAGTGAGCGCACTGATCTAACGCCAAAGAAGATTTGCGCTCACCAGTGAGCGCTCGAGTGTGAAGTGGTTAAACCAAAATCCAATGTTTCTTTCATTTTGTTTTATGGCTGCGGTACTACCGAATCTGAACACATAAAAAAACCACTTATAAATTACATTTTATTATTGAAAACACAATTTACTAGCGGAAAAATCCAGAAAAAACAAAATAAAATCTCTAATATATGAAGAAATAGGAGTAGAATATATATATAAGTTTGGTACTTTCCTTTTATACGCACACTTATTAAAAAAATTATTGACGATGCAGAAAAGCAAAGTGTCATAAAATGATTAGTGTAAGAACTGGAAATTGGCTGGAGGGCAGCCGTTTATCGTTTGTGACGATAGTTCGTTTCATTTATTGCTGGGCGAAAGAACTATCGTCGGTAAAGTTTTGCCCAGAGCAATTGTCAATGGATAAAAATACAACTGTCGCATGGAACAAATAAATGAGAGAGATTTGCGCGGATTACCTCAACCAACTGTCTCGACAAAAGATCGGAGGCAATAGACTAATAGTCAAAATTGACGATAGCCTGTTTACCAAGAGGAAGAACAATGCTGGCCTAGTACTTCCTCAACAGTGGATTTTCAGTGGAGGACTTTGTCGGGAGACAAAAAATTGTTTTTTGGTCAACATAAGCAGCGCAAAAACACTAACCGCGGCAATTTTAGAAATCATCGAAGAAGGCTCTGTAATTTTTTCGGATAGTTGGCGAGCATATAAAACGGAAGAATTAGAAAAGGCTGACTTTTATCATTTGAAAGTTAACCATAAATACAATTTCGTCGATCCCGACACTGGTGTACACACTCAGAGCGTCAAACGCATGTGGGGATCTGCTAAGTGGCGGAATAAATGACACCGAGGAACAGCTCGCCATCGTTTAAATTCATATTTCACAGAATTCATTTGGAGACAGCAGATCTCCAAACATAGTGGTGGTGAACAAGATGAATTTAATTTAATTTTGTTCGCAATTAAATATTTTTTAATTTAATTGTTGATTTTCATTTGCAATTTTTTATATTTAAAATAAAAATTCGAATATGTGTTAAATAGAACTTTTCAAAACTGCAGTTGAAAGTTGACTCGATTGTTAATTTATTATTAGCTGTTTGTGAACTGAATTTTAAAGCAAAAACCTACACCCAATTCTCTCTAACTTGCTTGTAAACACAGGTTAAAGTCACTCTCATCATTTGATGGGTGTGGTGGTGCAGACCCAAGGATGTATTGCGTTGATAAGATGAAATATATCTAAATTCGTTTCAAATCATAATAAATTGAACTTATTCGACATAGCAGTTAGTTGTTGTATGGAAAAGTTTCTGGAAACAACATTTGGAGTTGGATGAGTTTGTATAGCATATAATCGTTTGGAGATTAATATATTTTTATTTGTTTTATAGTTCAAACAGCTGATGCTCAAGTTTGATCCCGAGGAAGAGGACGACGATGACGTACCTGCTGCAGGCACTGCGGCCGCACCTGCACAACAACAAACACCTTCAGCCCCTGGCACCACGTAATGCCTGTCTCGCCCCCCCATCCACTCGACCAAGCGTTCAACCCGTTGAATCGTGTTGAGGACATGAACTGATGATATCTGTATCGTCTGGCTGTGCGGGGCAATTCAGTGACATAGACTTAGCGGACATGTTTATATTGACATCAGAGACATTGTATATAAATTATCCGTAATGTGAGTGTCTTCACTAACGTTGCACAAAAGTGGTAGAGGCAATTTATAAAAATTAAAATTTGTTATAAATTTAATTGAAAAAAATGTTGACTGGCTTCCGCAGATAAGCCGAGTTATTTGTCTGATAGTGATCTGCATTTAAGTTATAATAAATGAACGTTTTTTTTTTCATATATAAAAAAACTATTTTTCAGCATTTCCTGTGTGAAATTACTAATCATAATATATATATAATATATATTATATATATAAGCAAAAAATATATTAATATATAAAATATACAGTCGGAAGCGTAAATGGCATATATGTGAAATATAAATCATTTGAGTTCAACTGTGGAAATGAGCTGTTAATTGTAAGTGTTGTCTGTAAATCATATTATGTGAAAGTGTTATAGAGTTTGTAGTATATTTCCCCGCTGATGAACTACTCACACACACTTAATGAGGTGATACATGTTTCACGATAACGATCCACTGTTCATCCAATCTGATCATACTGTAACCTTTCTTTCGATGTATGTGTAATTTGTTATGTTCACTATGATGCATCGTGAATTAATTTTATGTATTATTATTTTTCAATAATTCTATCCTGAATAATGTTTGTTTAATTATAGCGAGCAAATCATTTTCTTTTTCTACGTGTACATAATATAATATTAAAATGCATAATGCAAATCGTGCGTCGAGTGCGTGAACACTTTCAACATTATTTTTAAAACTGTATTTATAATTGATTATAATTTGGTTTATGCAATACATTTATTTAAACAGATTTTAATGCTTATCGGAAGCAATTTTGATTGATATCCCGATGACTCAAATGCATTAGCTATTCGAGTTGTACTGTTCGAATATTTTTGAGTTTTAAAAAAAATCATTTGAAATCGAGGGAACAAATTATATCGTTTTAAGCACGTGGGCAGTTAAAGGCATTTATCATGACACAATGAGAGCGAAATGTGTTTTATTTTATTTCAAATTCATTTAATTTAATTATTCTCAATACAATTCTGTTGTATATCATCCGTCTAGATATTTATTTTGACAAATTTATGTATCGATGAATTATAGTTTATATGTTCATTCGTTCTATTACATATTATGTATAGTATAAAAAATCATCTCTTCGTTGATTGAGATTTTAATAAATTTTTATGTGCAATAGATTCTATACGGCAATGCGGATCACATCGGAGACCATGCCGTCACATCGGTGATAAGATAGAGCTGTAGCCGCACATTTTGTGTGATCCACATTACTATAGATGGGCTAAATTTTAATAAATGTTTATATATCCAATACATTTTTCATTTTTATATCGCATTGAAAAATAATCGAAGGACTGTTTTCAGTAATTAATGTCGTCGTCGTCGTCGTCTATCGTTAATAAGGCGATGATAATATCGTTCATACGTATTATGTGATTAATTTTCCACGTCTATTTTCATAAAGTATTTATGAACAATGTAATTGATATACCTAGACTGGGTTGACACTGTTTGTAGGGTAATCGATTTATCCTGATTGAATTATGTGAATTATAAGTACAAACAGTTTGTAAATATGTTTAAAGCGTTTATGCCTTTTTTCTGTGGGTTTTAAGTATCAAAAGCCGTGTGCATATTTATGAATGATTTTAGATTTAAAAAAAAATGAGAATATGTTTATTTCAGTCTTTCACACTATACTCTAATCAGATCATAATTTTCATTATTTAAATTTATTTTATTAACTTTTCAGGCCTATTAAATATTTTTTGTAATTACATGAAAAATATATGGTTACGTATAAATATGTAGTTTTTTTTATCGTATGTATTATAATATTATGCTTCAATACAATATAACCATAAAATATTATTACACAATGATAAATAAACGCTAATTATCGGTATGAACCCAGTTTCTTCTTCAACATATAATCAGAGCCTATCAGAGGGGGGGCTGTAGCCTCGGGCTTTGCAATATTAGAGGTCTCATCTTGGAAACTCATGTTAGTTCGATGATGAATTACGTGTGACCAATTCGGTGACGTGTGTAGACTATAAATTAAATATGAATTGGCCCTAGCCTCGTCCAATTTTTATTGTTACAATCCGTGCGTTGATAGCTCGGCTCCCGGGCTTATGGCTGGCGACCTGACCCGTATTCAAAGAGCCTAGATAACCTGGAGGACGACCATGGGTTTGAGACGGGCGTGTTTCTGCTGGAGATCGCGTAGTGTCCTCCAGGTGGCAAAGACCCGCCCCAGAGTTAGAAGGCCACTTAAATAAATGAATAAATAATCCCAAAAATGTCCACGATTTTATTTAAAATTTAGAAGGGCCTCTAAAATATTAGTTGCCCTGGGCCTAGCATTCTCTCTGAAAGGCTCTGCATATATTATTATTTATAGTAAATAATTTGTTTTGTGTAGATCTGATTTTCATTTTGCAGAGTAGGTATTTGAACAGGCCTGGGAAAAGTTTTTGGATGTAAGGTCACTTTAAAAAGTATGGCACAAGTAAAATTTATTATTATAAAAAATATAACTTCTCAATTATGTAACAATTAAAAATTGAATGAAACAGAAAGCCAAAAAAATTCCACAAATATTTTCGCACACCAAAATGGTATCATCTGTCATTTTTCCTGAACTGGCTTAGTGCACCGATGCAAAGGTTTTTCCATGAATTGATAAAGCTACAAAGAACTGCACGATTACTAGTAGTGAAAAGAACAGAAAAAATGTCAGTTACAAGTTCGGCGGATTGACAAAGTGCCGAATTATATTGATAAATAAATTTAGACATATTCTAAGTATGCTTGGATGCATAATTAATTTTATCCTAGGGTATATTTTGTATAAAATGACCAAATTGTTAAGAAAACGTATTTAAAGTATTTCTTATTAACATTCCGTGCGGGGGGAGGGGGTTCTTACTATAATTTTGCGACTTACTGCGGGCAAAAAATAGATATTTTGCATAAACAATAACAATTTGCATAAAATGTCATAACTTTTAAAGTATTTAACATATTTTAATAATCTAAGTCCAATCTCACCAGTGTAGTCATCAAAAAATGTGTCCCGCCAATGATAATAAATAACGTTTAAATGTCTAGTAATTTTCAAGTCTTAAATATAAATATCATATATATGTGTTTCAAAAGAAAAAACCATTTAATTTTTATTATTATATGTGAGACATTTTTACAAAAAATGGTCAACCTATTATATTATATATTCCTTTGATCCACATGCAAAAGGTTGATCATTAAAAACAGTATTAGTTAGTTAAAAAAAAACGAAAGTTTGGTCTCAGTTTTGCCTATTTTGTTCTTTGGCTAGTTGCTTGTTTTTATGAAAAATGATATAAATCAAACTTCAAGAACCAGTTAATAAAAAATACTAATGGAAAAAATCAAGTATTAAGGTAGTAAGTGTACTTTACCGTAACCGTGTGCTATATATGAGTGATCAGTATGAATACCCTTCCAGCATGTAACCGGCAGTTGGAAGAAAGGGTAATAATACGTTTCCCGCACGAAATGTGTTAATTTATTTATAATCCTGATAAAGCAAAAAGTCAGCTTAACCATTTTGTTTCAACAGGGTTCCAAGATTCACTGAATGGCCTCTCAATGGATTTCTTGTACCTGTGTTTTGGTTCTAGCATCTGGTATCGCACTCACCAGAAGCCTATGTGGATTAAGTCATATTTTAGGTTGCTAAAAATATTGAGATCTGAATAAAATATTAACTATTTCTGTCTGTGTGCAGTTTGTAACAGTTAACACATTAAATGCCACTACGGAAATATATGCAAATACGGAAATATGAAAATTTACATAAATTTTTTTTTGATAATCGCCGTATTTTAATTTGTATTCAAACATTTTTTTATAAAAACTTGACGAATTCCATAGTTAGCATTTTAAATATTGCTCTTTCATGAGGTAATTGGTGTCCTCAATGGCGCAATAAAGCAACCCAGATGAGGTCACCGATGACCCTCATGACGTTTAACATGTAATTAAAAGTAATATCCAGAACCTTCTTCTACAGCTGCCTTATATGTTTTTGGATGTCAGCGATCTACATGCTCTTGTTTTTTCTGCATACAATTGTCAGTTTTTTGCAAACTCAAACAATTCTGCAGCTCCCAATTCGGTCCAGTTGCGGATTGTAATCAGTATAATCGTCAAATTGATTATTCTAATTTGTCATTATTAACACATTCCGGTCCACTGGGTTCCGCGCCGAGTTTTGCGTAGGGCCGGGCGATTTCCCGAAAAAAATAGCAAAAGTTAAGTACTTCAGTTAAATCGATGTAACTCTGATACCAAATTATCAGCCATTACCATTTTCGGCGTTTGTGCTATCTCTAAAAAAAAAATAATAGTTCAAAACTTCTCGTGGTCTATGATCAATAAAATATTATAAATGATTTTGGTTTAACATCATGCCAACGCAGGACTCGAAACGCATCCCCCGTACTTCTACGTTGGCCCGCGAGGACGCGTTTTCGAGTCCTCCGGACCGTAACGTGTTAATTAATAAATGAATAATATCTTTATTTTAGATAAAATTGATATAAATAAAGAAAACTCATTCTTCTGTTTACCCGTTGGATAGGTTTCGTGAAATCAGTGTGAACCAAACGTAGGTTGGCAGTGACTGGCACTAAGTTTGTTTGCTGCACCGCATAATGAAACCTAAATTATTAAAAATGAGGACACAGAACATGTCATATAACATAAGTACACCATTCAACATGTCAAGGAAATGGATATGTCTATATATTTATTGAATCTTATGTGTATTTGTGATATGCAAATGGTTAAAAAAAACTATTCTTTTCTATGTTATCCCAAGTTATTATCCATGCTGCTTTCAATTTAATTTCTTTAATGCTGTATTCTGCTTGCTGCACCAGTGACTCAGTAATTTGCATCTACATATGTATTTTTTTTAATCTAAATACGTGTTGTTTAATTTCTCGCCTATTAAATATGTTGATTTATGTCTGAATCAGTACCAATATGTTTTCTGATTTTGATATTTGTAGTTCTTTTAAATAGTCTGCTAAAATATAAATGCATACAACTATGTTTAACACAAATACACTTTTACATAATAGGTTTGATCAAAACATGTGTATTTTTTTTAATTCGGATTTTGTATAAATCCAATTATTTTATTTTTTGTTGTTTTGGTACACTAGCTCTGTCGTATGTTGACATTGGCAGCCATAATAGATTTACTTTATTGATGGCTGTCAAAGTGGTTACATGTTTTGGTGATGTTTTACTTACGGAAAAATGACCCCCTGTGACTTCTTTCTATTCTCGAAGATGAAATAAACCCCCGAAAGGTTAACATTTTGTCAACATTTTGGAGATAAAGCCAAAATTGTTGAAGCAATCATATAAAAAATGACTAAAATGAGCATTTCAGAAGTGCTTTGAAGATTTCAAAAGGTGTATGAAGAATCTGATAAGGACTACTTTGAAGGGAGCAATTTTTTTTTTTTGGGAGAAACTACGTTTTCTGAATTGTTTCTGATCAAACCTCGTACACAGTATCACTCCCATATAACATAATAATACGTTAAATGTTTTATTTTATTTGCCATTCTTTGCGTGTTCGTCAATGTAAGAGTTGCCTTCGGGCTAACAAGAGCACCGAGAGAACAACATTAGTTGGCTATGTAATCCTAGTGTGGGTTGATCAGCTAGCCAAATAAAGGGTTTCATTTTGGGCCGGTAGACCAATGTCGCACGCCTTAGCGATAGTCTAAAACAGCCGCCGGGTGTGGCATTGCTTCCATTCGAACAAGTTTCCTCATTACAACTACGGAATGGGACTAACACTGTTTTCTACAATATGCCTTCTCAACCAAAGAGCATGGACCTTTATTCCGCTCGTCAATGTGTTATATATTTAAGAAATATGTAAATTGACCTTAAAAATATTAGCATTTTATGAAAAATGGTGTTATAGAGGAAGCAAGAGCTGACTATTCAACATAAACGGATTTCATTATTAAATGTGAGAAAAAACTATTGCTTTATTATATACATTGTACTAGACATCGCACTATTTGAAGACAGTAATTATATTATTTTTGTAGTGTTTTATGGGAGACTATTGTAGTTAATTTTTTAATTTTAAAAATCAATAAAATAGAAAATGTGTTAAAGTGATATGTAAATCGATGGCTACATGTGTATAATAAAAAGGCTGTATTGAATACATCAAAATAATAAAATAATCTATATTGTAAAAAGATTTAGAACATGGTTAAATAATTACAGCTAAATTATAATTAATACATTAGAAATGTTTGCCGTCCGAGCCATATGTTTGATTCCACTTTATGTAATGTTCCAAATCCTTGCTGGATACACTCGGTCTAACTCTCGTTAACGCTTTTTTGAAGTCATCAATGTCTACAGGTCTCACCTAAAAATATAAAAGAAAAAATCGAAAATGTAAATATTAAATGATGATCAAGTTATAATACAAATATTAACCTGATCACTGCGTATGTTTGTTATCTGGCTCAACGGCACAGAGCGTATTGGACCCAATGCTGCTTCGGAACACAGCGACCTCATATCGGCACCGGAAAAACCATCTGCTAATTCGGCAACATTCGTAATATCATATTCAGTCAATGAATTGCTCTCGGTGCTCATCAATCTTGTAATTATTTGTTTACGAGCCTAAAATATAATTCATGACAATTATTGATTGAATTTATATCTAATTTTGTAAATAATAAAAATGATTAAGCTTTATTAAGTCATACTTCCATATCTGGCAGGGGAATGTATAACCTCTTCACCAAGCGCCTACGAGCTGCCTCGTCTAATTCCTGAGGTCTATTTGTAGCTCCGATCAAAAGCATTCTGTCCTCGTCACCTAATAATTGAAAAATAATATGAATTTCCAAATATATTTTAAAATATAATAAAACAATTTATTATCTACCTATAGCGGCACCATCTAATTGAACTAAAAATTCTGTTTTTATTCTCCGAGTGGCTTCGTGCTCACTCTCACTTCTCTGAGTGAGAAGTGAATCAATTTCATCGATAAAGACAACCTATAAGTATATATTTAATAATAATAGGATTATTAATAACTATTAATTAATCGAATACACGATTATTATAAAATTGAGTTTATGGACAAGTTCAACAAACTTCTTGGCAATGTACAAGAAATGTAGAAATAAAACTACGTCAATTGACGTCGTGTCCCACAACGTGACATAAAAAATCCCATGGTTTTGAATCAATTGTGGTTAGATCTCGGGCGGCTCTCAAGGATGCATGCCTGCAAATAATGAGAGCGGCAATTGGGATGTGACTAAGGCCCAACGAGACCGAGACAAAATACATGCACATAGGACGAATTCTTGAACTCCTGAGAGTCGAAGACTACAGCTTTGAGATCGTCCAGGAATTCACATATCTCGCCTCACTTATTATAAATAACAATTAAACCAATTTGGATGTATGAAGAAGAACCATGCTGGCAAACTGCTGGTACTACTTTGGACTTCAAAAGCAACTATAGTCGAGATTGCTTTCAAAGAAGACCAAGCTCTACAAATCCCTCATCAGGCCCGTCCTAACATACGGACCTGAATGTTGGGCTTTGAACAAACCCGATGAGCAAAACATTTTGAAACAAATATTTCAAGCTGTATTCGACGATGGGGAATGGCGTATCTGAAACAACGAGGAGCTGTACTGACTATACAAGGATATACGGTCACTGCTGTCATCGGAGTAGCCAGACAACGGTGGGCTGTTCACGTGTCAAAGATACGGGATAGTCAGCCGCCGAAAAGGCTTATGGTTATCAAGATTTCCTGTCGTAGGGCTGTTGCACCTATGATGATGATGATGATTTTGCATCAAAGAGATGTCATCGTCACTAGATCTGGTGAATATAGTGGATGCAATAAAGTGTCACTATCGAGGCCTTTGTTTTTTTGTCGTGTTAACTCAGCACTTGAGGATGGGAGTTTTGGTGTTGCTTATTTTATGTTTCTTCTCTGAGATTTGGCTTCTTTTGACATAATACCTCATGAAAACGATTTATCGTTGATCGTGAAACGTTGATCACAACACAACTCTGCCGTGACCGTTTGGCCATCAACAATTCAAAATAAATTATTGCTTTTGCATTCCACCACACAGATAATTCTTTTATTATGTAGTCCATCTTACGAGGTTGAAATTGCTTTTTGGCTAGAGTTAACTACCATTTTTTCTTGGTTTTGTTCGAGTAAAGAATCTATTTCTCATCTCGGGTAATAAAATTTCGAAGAAACGGGCGGTATTGTTCTTGCAATAATCGGCATGTTGAGACATTCTGTCGATGCCGATATTATTAGATGATTTGTTGATAGTCTTGACTTAGATTTCAGTTTCTAAAGATTTAAGATAAGATTTTTCTATCTCAAAACAATATTCGAACTGTATACAGTTATAAAAAAATGTCTTTGCAAGACAAGGAACCAAAAGCGACGATAACGCAAAATTAATTCGAAAAGAAAAACAAAAATTTCGCATATTTTTTTTATCAAACCTCATAAATAAATATTTTTAGATATTAAAAAATCAATAATTACAGCCGGTTGATGACATCTAGCGACGGCGAACAATGCTCGAACCATTTTTTCACCATCCCCAAGCCATTTTGATGTTAATGAAGAGGCACTGATGCTGAAGAATGTCGCGGTACACTGAGATGCTATGCATTTACCTAAAATAAAGTTTTAATTTAAAAAATAAATCTATCGGAATGAAAATTGAAATAAAATATCAACTGACCTATTAGAGTTTTGCCTGTTCCTGGCGGACCAAACAACAGAATTCCTCTCGGAGGTCTACGGAGTCCAGTAAAAATATCAGGTCTTAGAAGTGGCCAAACTACAGCTTCCTGTATAGCCGTTTTAGCAAATTCGAGACCAGCAATATCTTCCCATCCTATATTTATGTTACTAAGTTTGCATTACAAATATATTTTGATGCAGATTAATATTATGCACGTTTATACCTATCGGCGCACTTGAATCAATTATTTCACTCATTATTAATTCCACCATTTTTGGATCAATGTGCTTCAAGCGTTCATCCTGTAAGATTTCGTCCTCCGGCATTTGTTCTTCAACATCCTCGTTACTACAAAATTATATTTCTAAACTTATTTCATACAAAGCATATATATCGTATTAATATTCGAATTAGGGATGTTTAAAAGATATTTGCACAAAAGACATTTCGGAAATACCCGAACAATTATCAAGTAAACAGTAGTTTATATTTGCATATATGATATAAAGCATAATAATAATCTTTGTATATAATTTGAACAAGTATATAGTCATTAATTACCTGGATATCATCGGTGGGATAAATTTATTTTGCACAGAGCGCGTTGTACCGAGACTGCGTTTTGGAGCTGAAGCATTGTTTTCTTGGGGATAATTGTGGTAAGGGTTGCCATATTTCTTTTTATTTTGAATAAGAAGTTCAGTACGAGCAGTTTTAAATGTCATACTCCTTGAATCGTTTGATTTAGCATCATTTATATTTACTTTAGATTCATTGCTATTATTTTGTTTATGAAAAAAGTTAATTTTCTGTAGAATTTTTGGAGGATTTTGCTTCTTTAATGGAATAACATTGTCTTGTTTTGATGAAATCGTAGCTGTATTTGTGGGCGTCTCAATGTTATTGACATATTTATTTAAATTTGTTTTTTCTTTTTTATTTACTGTTGATAATTTATTTTGCCCGAGATTAATGTTGTTACCAGTAATATTCCTAGATACATTTCTATTATCATCAAGATTTGTTGATGGGCCTGGACAAGATTCTAATTTTGAGTCCGAAGCGGTGGAATTCTTTTTATTTAAAAACAATTTAAGTTCATCCGTTGTGATATTGCCGCTCGGACAAGGTGAATTATTTTTTATATTACAATGACCACTCGTTGTAAGATTTTCTTTGATTAATTCCATTATATCGATGTTGGATGACCTGCATTTATAAAAAATCATGATAAAACTGTATAATAACATTTAGTACTGCGTAATTGTGATATTATATTAACCTTAAACTGCTTTTCCACGAAGAGCAATGATTGGTTTGAACCTTTTCTTCCAGTATACATTTGATCGGTTTAGATAAACAATTTACAGATTCCGGTTTCGAATTGTCACTGAATAATTGTGAATATTTTTCCAGTTGGTGTTTTAAAAGTAAACATGTGGACTCGTTGCTCAATCTGAGAAGGACAAAAACATAAGAAGCCGAAAAAAATAGAGTAGTGCAAACCAAGAATAGCTGGATGATTACGTGTGCTGAGAGCGCAGATGTAGCCGCAGCGCCTCTGAGCGGACAGCCGCCATTAGCAGCGCCGGGTGTTCCGTCTCTTCGACGCCCTCTGACATGACGTTTAAAGGATTGCGCCAATTTGAATAGCGAAGTGTTGCCATCGTTCCAACTACGTTAACGCTCGGCAATAAGCCAATAAAAAATGTGCAGCTTAATAATATATTAGATAAGATAAGTTGTTACAATAATAATGAAATTAAAGGCTTATTTTTTTCTCAAAAGAGAAAAATAAATATATGAATGGTATAAGCTACATGTTTGGATTTGCAAATTTATTGGTGTAGGGGAAATAGTTATTTAAATTTCTCCAGTGGTTAAAGGGTTAAATAATTTATTTTCTCAGTTTCCTACACACACTTAAAAGTTAATTTATTGACTCTGGTTACTATTGATAAAAGACGTTATTGGAAAGTTAAGTGATACTCAGCCATGATTCTGTGTCAAAAATTCATAAGGGGTTCATCAACGATTCATTAATTAAAGGTTGTAAAAAAAGGATTTGAGCATGAATGAATCTCGACAGCTACACTCATCGTCAGCCAAATCTGAAGATCGGAGGCAAAAGATTAATCATTGAAATCGACAAGAGTTTGTTTACTAAGCGTTAGAACAACTTCGTCCAAGTGTTCTCTCAGTAATGGACGCTCGAAGAACTTCTATAAAAAGTTGCACAAGTATTTTTTAGCAAGAGTGGATGATCACAATGCGAAAACGTTAATAAGGATGATTTGGGAAATGGTCTCTATAATATACGTATATTATAAACTAAAATTAAACCAACAGTTAATGGGATTCTTCATCATCGACGAAATAATGTCACATTTTTTTATCGTATTATATTAAAACCGTGTAAAAACAGAATTAGGAGAATATAAATAATTTACAAGGACAACACGTACGCACTTACATATGATATTGGAAATTTGATTATGCAACAATGCGTAATTCGAGTTATGTATATGCGATCCTTTTGTAAGTACCTCCGATATTTTAATATTCAACGGATGTTCGACTTTCTACGTAATTGGTGGCAAGATTACAACTATCAAATTATATCACATGAGAAGTTGACTGAAGGATTTAAAAGGATATACAATCAACTCTTTTTTTACACGGTAGATACGTTCCACCAAAAACCGTATAAGAAAAGTGATGGAAATCATACAAAGATTGGTTACCTAAATTTAAAAACGTGTTATTTAAAAAAACTTTTTGGTATTGAAAACCGCGTGAAGAAATGAGAATATATTAAATAAAAAATAATACTAACAACACGTCTAATGTGTATGAATCTTACAAAGCCTTTGTTTTTTTATTACTGTTCTGTGTCACTGAAATTCTTATTGTTATAAAATCTGTTAACTATTTCTGTGTTTTTTTGTTTCACAAGTTGTTTATATATTTCTTGATATCCAGCCATACAAATCTGCAGGTTTCATTGGAATTTTAAAGCTCTTTCAAGGTTGGGATCATAAGTAAGAAAATGTTGTATCATACCCTTGTAAATTGTAAACCCTCGTGAACGAATGTAGAGTGTTTTGCAATCATCTCTCCAGTTCAATATTTACATATAGGTTTTGTTAAAAAAAATATGGAGTTTTCGTTCTTTTCAAAAAATCTTTAATTATTCATAAATATTAATTTTGTCCCTTTCAAAATAGTTCCCTTCAGATATAATTATTTATTTATTTATATGATTACGATGGATGGATGGCATAACAGAAATATTTCACAGCGCCATTCACTCATATAAAGATTTTAAAGATGCGAGAGATAGATGGCATTAAATTAATTAATTTCAACGCGCCAATTTACCTACATAAATATTTTTTTTAATACATACCCTGGCCAGTTTCATAAAGAATTCCCTGAAATCACCTATCCGACTACTAACTTAGCTCAGTCGGGGTTAACTTACATTATCGAAATAATATGCATGTTATCTACAAGCCATAACACTCGTTAATATAAAACAATTGTGCCTAGTTCTCGTTCCTTTTTGCATTTAGATCCTTGGTGATTCTGTTGTTCATGTCTTCTTTTTCACGCTAAACCATTTAACAATCAATAAGTCTTTTTAAATCACACTTAAAAAAATGAGACAATTGGACCGCCTGCTAAACTCTAAAATTCCGTATAATTGAGTGCAAGGAATAAGAAAAACGAATGTAAACATGTTGGTTTCTGGTTATTTATGTTAAATTTGAACTCTTAATTTTTAAAAACTTAATCGTTTTATTTAATAAAAAAATATAGCACATCGTTGCACATATTACAATGAATGTGTTATAACCTTATTTTGCACCTCACGCCCCTGATCCATCATTGTTTACGTGACGACAGTTACGAAATCACTTTCGTCGGACGCCATTTTCCCTCCCGCGTTCGACATCCGGTATTTCCGGCGCGAACGCCTCCTAACGATCGAATTAACAAAAGAATAATGTTCTATTCACCAATGACATTCTAACAACACACTCGATCGATATTTCATTTTAATTAGTTTTATTTAACGTTTATGATAAAAAAAAAACGTGACATGGTAATGGAAAAAAATATACCAATAGAAATAATTCAGGTTGCGACAGTTTCGATAGATAGGCATTGTGTCGTGTCTGACTAATATCATCCAAAAAAGGGAACTGAATCTTTTGAATTGTTAAGTACATATATAAAATACACATTGATTCAATTTACATTACTTACGTAAATAATTTGTTTTTTTTTTATTTATCGTTTGAACATTTTTCAATGATGAAGTTATTTCAGAAATGACAAATTAAGTATATGTACATACATAATCGTGATAAGGCGAATTAAAATGGCGACGTTATGCGTTTATTAATACGAAATATATGCAATGCTTCAGCTGAATAAATATAACAAATAGAAAATTTTCACTTTGATCTTGATCTAAAAAATAACAACACTGTTAAAACGATTTTGGTAATTAGCAGTATTATGTCGAGACATTACAGTTTATGACCACATTACGAAGACGTTCATGCTCGAAGGTTTCGCGGTGTGTGTGTGTATTTTTTGGAAACCTCTGCATTTTCAACTTTGTTTGTTTTAAACCTTGAAAACATCAATCACATTCTGCGTCGCAATACTTATGTTCCAAATACATGTTGATTAGCATTCATCTGGTACAACACTATTCGGTAATTTTACACAAGTTATTTTTATATTGACATATTGAATTCAAAGGACCAACCGTTTTAAAATCGATGCATGGAATATGTTGCAATATATTTTTTTCTTCGAACATTTTCAAGATTACTAGCTGATTTAATTTATTATCTAGTGTATTAACAATTTTAAAGAGCTTCTGGAATGATCTGTATTTTTTTATGAAATTGCATGACTTAAATATTCAAACGTTATTATATCAATAATAAAACTAAAACACAATACGGCCATTTAGGTGCAATAAAATGATTGCATTTGCGATGTAATTTATTTGATCGTTTATATATTATACGGAAGAAAGAATTTTTTACTGTAGCCTTTATACAAAAATAATATGCATACTCCAGTTTTTAGTTTTTTATTAAATTATATACGGCAAATCTGTCAAAAGAAGATGATAATAAAAAGGAAACAATTATTTATGCATTATCACAAATAAAATGATCATAAAAATCCGTGGGTGCTCTAAAAAATATATTATTATCAATTTTACCATTTGTATTGTCATAGGTCTTGTAAAACATTGACGTAATTATCGGGCTATTAGTTACAAATTATCTTACAAGTGAGATTTCACTAATTATAGGGCCGGATTGTATTGCATAAGAATCATTACAGTGTTTGGGTATGTTTTTGTTTAAATTAAAAATGTTTGTGTAACATCCGGAACTTTTTACAATACTACAACTATTAATTATTTATATACTAAAATTACTTAATAAGAAAATAAAATACATAGTTTTTTAATTGCGATGCTTAAATTCATTACATCGAGCAGGCGATAATCTGATTCTCTTTCTTTATGACTTTTCTAATGATTGTTAATGTAATAATTTTGACTAATAGAGCGATAGGTACTATTATTAACAATTCTTATGAAAATCAATATAACATAATTTAAACAATCGCAATGAGAAAACAAATATATAGTTTTGAATGCAGATGAGGAAATGCGAATCAAAAAAACTTTTACAAACAAAATGGAACAAAAACCATCAAATCACAATCATCCATTACAAAATTGCGGCGTGTATCCCGCAAAGCTAGTTTAATGTGAACATTTTTTTGAAAATTTAATATGTGATCGATCGACATCAAATTTTGCAATCGGCTAGCGAATGGTACTAATTGGAAGATGACTCTTGCTACACCGGTCAAATGGGGAAACTCTTCACGAACTGGTCCAGTTCACTGAGACCATATTTCCGATGATTTTGCGACCTCGGTTCAGTATCGATTGAGAGGTTGGCGAAATGCAGATGAATGCCGAATTTAGAGGTGATTGCATTCCAGGTTATTTATGGGTAACGAGGGTCAGCCAGGATATTACGTACCCCGTTGACGGTCAACTTGCAACACTGTTCTTAATTTCTTTCGTTTACAATTTTACATGAATTGCCTTGATTTAACATAAGAATGACTTTTCCAAAATATGCATTTTTTTATATTGAACGCGACAATAAAAAAGCAAAATCCAGATTAAATTTAAGATTTTTAACTGGCTAATAAACTGGGAAACATTTTCTTATAAAATGACTTGAAAGTTATCTAGAATCGTAAAAGGAACATAACGAAAAGCAAAACGTAACCTTTAACAACCGAATACATATTTAAAAGCAGTAAAACAACAAAAACAAAATCATAGTCGGTTCTCTTACGACTACCTCGACTTATTAAGATTTGCACTTGCTGCATTTGATTTGCAAGAACGAAGAGAAAAATTAAAACAAATTTTGAAAAAAAAATGAAAACCACCAAATTGTGTATTACCTCCCAATACCACAAGTATTCTACAACCGATGGATCAAGGGGATATTGCAACATCCAAGTGCATTAAAGATCACTTTTCTCCAAGCAATTGCAGTAACAGAAAACGACCAGGCGTTAAAAAAATTGGAAAAGTACAACAACTATCATCTAATTAAAAATATCTTAAAATGATATTCTTAAAAGGATTGTCCAACGTAAAGAAGTCATTTATACCATTTTGCTACAATATAATTCTGTTTCCACGGGCGCTATGTTTTTTCTCGCTTGCATCTGGTACGATGTGCCGAGTGCAAGTGAAACGTGCTATTGACACGTGCAGCGAGAGCTCAGTCTGGGGCGAGACATCCTAAAGTACGCGTGCCATTTACGCGTTATATTGATTAGTTAAAAAAATCCAAAATATCCACCAAATTATGGAGCATATCATGAATAACTACTTTTATTCTTAGAATATATTGATGAAGAATTCATCAATATCTTGACTTGAAATGCTTGGAGTCTCTGATAGACCCCTTTTGGGACGACTAGGTTGTTTTTGAGCCGCCGTGACGGATGAAGACGTAATTCAACTTTTCGAAAATTATGTCGAGGAACACTCAAACCAAGACTTGGTAGAAAAAGATAAACTACTAAAAAACGTACCAAACGACAGTAATGGAATTTATAAAAAGTGAAAATATATATTCAGACACCGATAGATCTTTGAAGGTACGCCACCTCATTCAGCAAGCACTAGCATGTTAATATAACATTTAAAATGAATAAAACACTATAAAACTATTCTATAGTGCTTATATAATTCTATTTTAATCTATTGTCTATTATTAATATTTCTAATTATTTTGTTGTATGAAATTCAACTTACGACCACTTCGACTTCCGTCTCAGTAACGACATAAGTCGAGAACTGACATTACCAAAATAACCTCAGCAATGAACACCCACAACATTTCAAGTGACGAAAGTGATTTTGCACCATCAAAGCACAATCGGATGCGGTTTGTATCGGACAGCGACTCTGAATCATGAAAAATATCTCATTTTTTAAATATGAAACCAGTCAATCTATATACGCTCTTGTCTTTTTTATAATAAAAATATTTGTTAAAACTATAATATTAATTCATTTTAGTTTTGTCGTCTGTAATATATTTATTTAAAAATTAAGTCATTCATTGAGGTCATAATGAGTCATATAAACGTCGTGAACGTTATATTTTATTTTACTTTAGCAAAATACAAATTGTTCTGTTATTCGTGTTCTATGTAAAGATAGTGATCTCAGTGTATTATGAAAATATTTAAAAAAAGAACAAAGCTGTTTTCACTTTTTTCGCATCCTAATTAAAATAATAAACTTGAAATTTCCGCGAGAATCAAATACACGCATTTTCAAAGCATTCCCAAGACGAATAGACGCCAAGAATTGCCAATTATTGCCAAATTCTCGCTGAACCAATAACATAAATAATAATGCGAGTTTAATTGATGCTCTCGTTTTCATCAACTTATTTTTTTTATTCAACCATCAAGACCAATTAGACGTGTGAACTGAAATCGTTTTGAAATTACTATTTTTTTTATGCTCGGTGAAAACAAATTTGCATTCAAAGAAATGGAAATATTAAGACATTTTCACCTCCCCGTCAAATTCAACTCTGTTGCGTTTGATTGATTGATTGGCTGAGATAATTTTAACATAACGACATCAAGGTCATTACACGCCAATTACGAGATTTATTTAAAAGAAGCCGTAATATTTTAATGCTGAATAAAAAAAACATTGACAAAGAAGGGTTAATATATCACAAAATAATACAATGGCAGTATTACAAAAATGATGAAACTCTCGTTTTCGTTATAGCATGAAAGATAATTATCTATGTCAGTGATCGTGATCGTTTTACTGTTGGAAACAAAAAAGGCAAACCTGATAAATTACCGAAAAGTGTGTAATTACAAGAAATTTGAAAGTCGATGTACGAATGGTGTACGTACGATCCGCATAACGATTGCATCACTAGAATCGAAAGGATCATGCTGTATAACGGTTTATTGGAAAATTGGTATTTCATAAATATCATATTATTGAAGATGTTGATTGATTACTAATTCTATATTATGCAACAACCGATGCACCGCTCCTTTCAGCGGAATTATTCGCAGTGATACAGCATGCTGAAAATGCGAACATTCATCTTTGTGGTAAAATGTATTATGTGTTTGTGCATATCAAATGCTGCTTGTAATGCTTTTATTTTTGAATAGTGACCTAATTTTCTTTATTTATGAGTAGTTAAATAATTTATGATTATTAAACCACACAAATAAAATAACAAATGCATATAATAAAAGTAAAACGTTCAAAACAATTTTTTTGTTAAACTTATTAATATTTATTCCTCTCTATAAATCTTTCTGAAAGGACGTAGACATTGGATGCGGAGGTGATGACCGCGTCTCCCAGAAGGTCTTTATGAAGGAATGCTAGATTTGTAATACAATTAATTTCAGAGAAACGTTGTTCAAATTGATGTTTATATATCTCAGTGACATTAACATAATGTATTTATATAATAAATTATTTTAGTGTTTCTTTATGGCAGAAAGAAGTTAGAGCATGAAGAGAGTGGGGCGTTGTCTCAAACTACACGGATGCAACACACGATGATGATGGTATTGAGCGAAAGAGTCAACAAGTTGGCCAACATTCGTATTTTATAATTTATCGCCATCATGTCCAGATCGAAAGCGGTCCGACGTATCTGGAGGAATCTGGTGTTGCGTGGTGCAAACTGCCGCAGTCCATCTTCCATTCACACAGACTAAATGGCAGGTACTTTTATGCAACTGATTGTAACAACAACTGCTTTATAGGCCTCGGTTGCGGGGCCTCGGCAATTAATTTGATTAATATTTTCACTGCGACGTCAAAGGCATTGTTATGCAGAAGTGTTGCAACAGTCCCCGGACCGTGGTGGCTCTTCCGATCTCGTCTAATGCCGAGGAACGTGTGGCCGCGTATCATTATCGAATGAAAAACGAACAAAAAACTGGTTTAGGTTCATTTGGAGATTCGAAATTATTTAAATGTAGCACCAAGTGAAGAGGAACAACAATGATTGTGTAGAAACGAATCGATTGCAGGAAGTGTTGATTAGAAGCAGCGATTCTCAATGCCTAAATAATTAATTCAGCGATGATCGCAAGAGAAATTGATTTATTTTAAGGCATTTATACGGATATGACATATGAATATAAATATAATTATATTTTTTTATAATAAAGAATTTATCAAATGATTTGAAATTAATTTGATATTTATTTATAATTAATGTTACGCAAAACTAATTAAACATTCTGATGAAGAGTATATATGCACATTATACTGAAGATGATTTATTAATATAGAATGTTGGGTCATCTCTCGTTTTGAGTATTCAAAAAGATACACACGATAATTTCATGAAATGACGATGGCGATACACTTATCTAGAAATTGTGAGCAATTGTATTTGCATTGGATAGTCTTTGGACATTCCACATACGAGATTATAAATGCAACGTCGTTAGATATCCGCATAGCTAGTTGCAGAAGATGGTGTTTATGCAATAATGTAATGGTGATGAACTAGTATTCAACGATGAACAGGGCGTAACACATCGATAATGCTATCGCTAAGTATGTATTTTCATCATTTTCACTCTTTCGTCCCTATTTTCATTCGAATCGAGCGAGATCGTCGTGATTTATATATGTCAGATTGAAATTCCGAAATGAATTATGTAATTGTGTGCTATAACAATTATCTTAATGGTCGCGGCATTGATGGACCTATGCGTGGAAAGGCGATTACAATCGACAGTTGCATCCAATTCGGATAAATTAATTTCTTCTGTCCGACATCGGTATGTAGGCGAGATGATGATGGCAGTGAATTGAGAAAAAAATGAGGCTTTCTTCGGGCACACGTTCCAAAGTTAATTTATTTCAGTTCATAGACCAGTCCATCTGCTGGTCACTTTCCATTTCGTGGTGTTCAAGGTTTACTAGGTGTCTATTGCGCAACCTGGAGACCACTGTCGAGGATGACCCCGTCCCAAGATGCAATTGCTTTTGACTAATGAGTAATGAAACCAAATGATCCTCATTAAGGGTTACGAACACACACACACACGCGCATTACGCATCTCTTTTCGCAACCGGCGGCGTCCATTGTGCCGAACAATGTCCATAAAAATTAGCAAAATTCCCAATTGTCGCATTGAATTCCATTCAGTGTCCAATTATCGGTTTGCGTGAATGAAAGCATTCAGCAGCTGCAGATCTCTATTGACGAACGGTCTTTTGTTAAGAGCGTACTGTGCTCATTGCGAATTGAAGCATTCGGTGGACTAATTAGCACAAGCGTATGATACAAAAATATAATAATAAATTTATTGGTAAACGATCCATGTAAAAGTCGCATATCATTCTTCATGTGCGTCAAGGTAACAAGAAGATACATACTGCTTTACTAAGAGAATGTGGGAAGATCTCGAGTGACCTATGGTCAAGTGTATCAAGATTTCGATCGGGTATAGGGTATGCGATGAGTACAATTTCGACAACGATGTGTGGACTCAATGTGATCGACTTTCGAAGTAAGGACGAGATAAAGGTCATCTGGGTGAATCTTTTTTGTGTTCATGGTCATTGCTGGTGGGGAGATAATCGTTACATTTCAAAATGTTTCATGAAAAAAGAAATACGCATTTCAGTTGCGTAAGAAATGTATTTATTTTAAGTGCACTCTACATTTCATCCGAGGAATATAATGAAACAAGAAAATTACAAAAGTTGCAGTAAAAAATCATCAACACTCTCATCAACCAAGGTTCATTTCAAAAAGCTCTTCAAATCCGTACATTATTCAATTTATCAAATATTGACCATGGACAATTGAATAATATGTATATTTGAAAAAAACGTGAAAATGATGACAATTCCAATTGTTAGAGGAGCCTTAGAAAATACTTTTAAATCACAAGGGTATTTGAAGATAAAAAGATTGCGAAATTGTATAAATTTGGCGAGAGTCGATTATATAAATATGATTTATTTATCATACATGAATAGACGATGATATTAGCATTTTAAATTAATTTGTTGAGATTTAGTCATTGTTTTATAATTATCTATATCTGAAATTATGCTTATGTATTTTGAAGAGATGCACGCACGTTTAGTAAACTTGCTCGATGATATCCAAACGGCACGTGCATTACCAGTGAACCTTTCGTCGTTTACTCATATTAAATCTGACAAAATGATTGTTGAGATCACGGATCAAAGATACAAGCTGTCGACCGGCATCTCTGACAAATAAAAAGCAATTACATCAGTTAAAATACATGTCAGATGTCTCCGGAAACAATGAGCTGCTATCGTCGTTGGGACCCACGTCGCGTGGTCCAAGGTAAATATCTGGTCAGCCGCAGACCCCAGTCCCTGTCAAGAAGATGCTTGTCGGAGATGAAATAAGAGCCATTACAGCATCGTGTCCTAATAGTAAGAAGTCGCCGGTATTAACTACAACTTTCACTACTAAAGCTTGCGGTCCTAATCGCCGCCAGAACGTAAATGCGTCATCGCACCATGTCGTTATTTTATTTTTTCGTTATTACACAATATGGAACAAGAAACTTTTTTGAAAAACTTTGCCGTTTTTTCCGCAGTTTGTCACGCTTCGTTTCTTGCCTCAGTAGGAAACGGAATGCAGGAATTGTCGCAGCTCGGTTATAGCACGTGGCCATTGTCGCATCGTGATTATGCCGTATTGTGTAATGAGATTTTCCGCAAAAAAGTGTACGAAAATATTCGCATAAATTGAACTATGCTATAAATAGATTCGACACAGTGCTTCAATTTTATTTCGGCGATGTTTTTTTATAGAACTTTTCATTGCATAGCCGTAAATAAACACTATCATAAAAATAAATGCTTAAATAATGTATATTGCATTGAGTCAAATCAATGCCCTTGTTTAATTCGATAATACCGTGACCTTGAACGAAAGTTTTTCTGGTCAATAACTTCGAGACCGGATTTCAATAATACATATACTGGAGCCGAGTACATACATGGAAATTAGCATTTTTAATCCAACTAGATAAGGATTTTTATTTAATTTGGTGAAAAAATACGCGGCACAATTTATTAAAAAAAAACAGAGATATGGAAATTGATTAAAAAAAACTTGCGAAATTTAATGTCACTGGAGGATTATGGGTTAGATCTTAAAACAATTGTATTAACTTCAAGTCAAATTCATGTGTTTTGTTATAAAATATATATGGGGAAAAAAATATTATAGTAAACCACGTTTTACCGCTATTTGCGTTTAATTTTTACAATTTTATTTTAGTACCGCGAATCTACGCTTTCCCTCTAATTACGTTTTTTTTATCAGTCCCTTAAAAAATGTAAAAACGGGGTTTTCACTGTATACATTTTGGCTTATTCAGGTTTATAGAACACGGTTAATGATTGGTGGCTTTTTTGTATAGCACGCTTTATATAACACGATTTTAAAAAAGTCAGTAAGAAAAAAATTGCGCATATACGTTCTGCAATAATAGAAAAGGTGGAATGGTCTCTAATGATATGGATAGAAGACTGCAATGACAAAAATATACCTACAGAGAGAAATATTATTTAACAGAGGGCACCAAAAAATTAAGATAATTTAAAAATAACTGAAGTATCGTCATCTGAAGATCAACAATTACAATTTTCTTGCTTGTAGAGGATTGTTTGAAAATTTTAAGAAGCGATTCTCATTAAATCATATAAAAATGCAAGGAGAAATTGCGTTGGCTGATATAGAATCTTCCAAAAAATTTACTTCAGAATTCGCCGAAATTATAAAAACTCACAACCGATCTCGAAAACGAATCAAACATCTTGGGTAATGGTTAATTTGAAGTGAAAAACCTGTATAACGCTGATGTTTTAGTCCAAAAAATATTTCAACATTTTCCATTTTTTCATACATGAACACAAACTACATAAACATTGTCGGCAATCAAGAAGAACTTAGGCATCCAATATGGCTATCAATGTCAAGATACACGAAGGACAAGTGTACCAATACAACAACAAAAAATGTGACAATTGTAATAACCTTGTATATTAAACAATCGCGGTTAAGTATCATTTATATGTTAAATATTTAATTGCGAAATTATCCATGTTTTATTTCGAAAAAAAATATTTCGTGCAAAAAGCAAACACTCATATATAAGGTTGAGATTTTTTTAATACCGGAAGATTATGTATTTGTTATCAATAAGGTCGTATGTATACATAAAAATGTATGGTGACATGATAATGTAAATGAGTGAAAACGTTTATTGGTTCTAATTTTTGTTAAAAACCATTTGAATACACATAATTTGCAACCCATATCGTGGGATTCAGACTCTCGATAGCACAGAACCTGGAATGTTCATTAAATACAAAGAAACTAATACTGAATTGTAATATTGCATTCAATCAAAGGGTCTTAATACCCTAAGTTCTCTTATTCTGTATTTTGATTACGTTTAATTCAAACATATCTATTTTTTTTCGTAGAAGTATTATGGTTTTAATTTTAAAATGATTCGTAATTCGAATAAACTCTAATTTTAACACTTGTATGGAATCTTCTTTCGTGTCATATCCGAACAGACTTTGACGATCATGCTGGCCACATTCGTCCTGTCCACCTCTGTACATTGCTCGGCATCTTCTTCCTAAAACACTGTCGTAGATTCTTCAGCCAGGACGTCCTTAGTCTTCCGGGTTCTCGAATTTTACTCTGAGGAATGAGTTTTTATTACAGTATTTGTTACGTTTCGGAATGTCGCATTATATGCCCAAAGTAAGTAAGTTTTCGCAATAAACAGTGGCGGATTTAGCACCTGAGAGGCCCCAGGTGCAATTCAATTCTCACTACCCCTACATCTAATAATGTGCATTTTACGCGCACGTTTTCTACTCTAGTAGACAATAGCACGCCAATAGTGTCCGGCACCTTTATGCAGAATTTTAATTGGCGCCCATCTACTTTTTTTTGTTATAGTTTTCAAGTTTAATAAAAAAAAGAACATTTTCAAAATTCTTAATTTGGTTTGTCAGATATTTTGATAGCAGTTCACAGTCGACCATAAAATCATTGGTTTGTGCATCCCTGATTTGAATCAATATGTATTTATTGTTCAATGTTTTTGAAGCATTATATACACCTGTCCCTCTATTAACGCGGTTTTTTTTAACGCGGTTTTAATCTAACGCGGTTTTACAAAAACAGTTTTTTTTTTCTTCGCGCGTCGAAAAATGTCGAAATTCAAGGCATATCTATAAGTAAGTCTGAATCAGAAGAACCTAATTTATTTACTTCTACAAATATAACATAAGTTATCCAATTGGCTATAAAATTGGAAAATATGGTGATAAATATCACGACCCTAATGTTGAACGAGCTTTAAAATTCAACTAGAAATAAAAAAATATTTATTTTCCATGAAAGAGATGCTTGAAATGACTAAAATAAAAGACAGACGTTAGTTACCGATTTTCCTTTTCAGTTATCCGGGAGCGTTCTTCTTTATGCAAATCAGAAATGTTAAATATTTCTACTGATAATGAAAGTGACTTTGAACCAATAATAAAGAAGAAAAAAAAATAGTTGCATTAGAAGACAGCAGCTAATTTCCGAATAAAATAAAAAATGTTTATGATGTGTGAACTTATTACAGAAACATTTATAATTCCTTCTACTTGTTTGTTAATAAAAGTATGTTGTAGGTATATGCTTGAACATTTTCATTTCAATCATATATTTTTTTGTTGTAGATTATAGATTATTTTTACGCGTTTTTTTTTGGAACGTATCCCCACATCTTATTTGAGCTCCATACATTTTTTTATGCGGTTTTTTACATCCTAGAACGTATCCCCATTTTTTGTATAAACTCTATGTCTTTTTTAACGCGGTTTTCGTTAACGCGGTTTTTCGTGGAATGTATCTACCGCGTTAATCGAGGGACAGGTGTATTTTCATATCCTTTTGTTTAAAAAGACAGAAAAAAAAACAAAATTCACTTGTTAGTTTATCACGTTATTTTTTTATAGAAAAATGCTGAGCCCCCCTGTGTAGGACCCTCAGGGAGCTTTGATCCTCCGAATGCCTATAAATGGGGCCCCCCAAAACGCCGAGGGCTCCGTGAAATGGCTGCCAAAAAATTTCATGCATTTCGTTACAAATAAGGAGCGTAATTCAATATGAGAGATCTGAGGAAGATATCAGTTATTTATTATTCACAGACAAAAAGGACCCTCGTTTTTGAAAGGGTATTTGTATTACCTCCAAATCTTTTGCTTTAAACTTTACAAACTGCTTGAAAGTAATTAAAACCATACTGAATGTCGAAAAAAAAATAGGCATGTACATTAAGGTCTGCGATACAGAATGGGGCTCAAAATGTGACCACTAGGTTAAACATGTCATTGTCAGCGTTATTTATTTTGAGGGAATATTGCTAAATAAATAATTATTTTTATTTGAGGGCTGAACTTCGGGACCCTGAATATCGAAGGCCCTAGGCGCGCGCCAATTGCGTTCAAGAGCAAATCCGCCACTGATTTTTAATATGAAATAATCATTGAAAATTATGACTATAATAACTTATTTAATTAATAGTACATAGTAACACATAGGATATAGTTATGTGTAGTGTTAATATTACTTTTCGGCAATAAGCTATATTTTTTATCGTTCTCTTTCGACTCTTTATAATTATGTTAATTATTCGACGAGACCTTTGGCGACCGAGTTCAACTACATAATTAAAAAGAAGTTGTTAAAATGAGGCATACGACCGCGGAGATGAGGAGCGGTAGCGAATCGCAAACAAGTAACACAACAGTGGACGACATTGGCTCGAGTGCAACACATTTTTTTTCGCGAGCTCATCGCGCTAATTTAAATTGCTATTAAAGACGTCCAATTACATGAAAATATTTCACGGACGCAGCTAGTGTTGTGAAAGATCGCCACAGTAGTCAACGATATTATTATTTATGAGAGTATCAATATCTGACACATCGTCGACGAGCGCAATGCAAAAATCGCTTTTCAAATCGCGACAAAAAAACCAGTGGGCAACTTTCGATCCGATTATTTTTTACAAACTATACATTTTTTTCCCCGCCATTGACAGGTTCATTGCGATGATAAATCTTAAAACTAATTTTAAATACGTCTTTGGTCGTGTTTGTGTAGCCATTTTCTGATTAAATATATGCAAGATAAAAATTACGTACTAATTATATTGGCCGTTTTTCTTTTCACATTGATGATTGAAAGGGTTATTGATTGAGCGAGGAGAAATTTTCTGTAATGGACAATGCTCAGCGGATTAAATAAATAGCGTTTTGGCTTATTAACTATCATTAACATCGAACAACGGTTGCGATTTAAACTAATGCAAAATTCAAATCGATATAATGGATATTCATTTGTTTATAAAATATCTACATACGTGCAACCAAGAGTGTCCATTGTTCGTTAGGTAATAATGAAAGTATTAATCTTTCTGCGCCGATAAAAGATTGTTGTTATATTTCGGGGATCTGCAAATTATTGATAAAATGCGTAAATTATAAATTAATTGTATATTTTTATTAATTGATGTATTTTAACATTAAAAAATGCGTTCATCTGGAGTAGTTACGTTTACTATTATTTTATACATAATTTCAAAAGGACATTAAAATTTAATCTGTAATATTTAAAAATATTATATTTAAGGAAGCAATCGATGCTGGTAGAAGAATAAATATTGGAAGTATAGCTGATATCAAGTCATCGTGAGCATAGGAACCAATTCTTAATACTCATTTCTAATTGTAGTTGCATTAAAAATATTTTGATGAGTATGTCATAGAATCAAAAATTTGTATGCAAATAACGAACAGAAATATGCATACGAATAATCGATTTTGTAATATAGCGTGCCATATATATTTGATTGCTAATTTCGTCATAGTTTTCATACTTTATTTTTGCCAAATCTTATTTTGTATAGGAAATTATACAGTAATAAATTTTTATTACGACTTGAATCAGCAGCAAAAATTTATGGTGTTATTAAAAAGTATTCACATATAATTACTGAAAAAAAAACTTAATAAAATCTATACATACATTTTAAATGAAATTATTGAATAAAAAAATATGACATTATTAAATGTTAATTAATACTTTGGCATGCATTAAAAATAACGTTTATTATGCAACTCTTCTTTTAATAGTTTAAATTACAATACCGATAAAATTTTACTTATATTGCATTTCCACAAATTAAATCTAATGCCGAGGATATTTAGGCAACGCATGTAATTATCGTTATTTTTTATTACATTGTATTAACTAAGTATTAGATGTGTATAATAATAATATAATACGGGTTCAGGTGTTAATTACCGGATCATAAAACGTATTGTGAAAGACACGTGAGCCGTGGAGAAATTTAGTATCATCATTCATCGATGAAAACACTTTATCTCGAAATCGATTATTATTCTTCTGACAAATTGGTCATTTCTCAAGTCTATCATTAAAATTAAATAAAATATTTTTTTTATTAATTAGCTCATCGTACTTAGTAAATATATGATGTGCGGAATTTGATCTATGACCGAAATGTTATACATCCATTCGTTCATTGCACCATGAACGGTTAAAGGCCACAATATTTTCAGCTGTCCAAATTTTATGTACATTAAAACATAGAAAAACTATGTAATTCATTAAAAATATCTAATTCTAACACACGCTTTAGAGCATTGGCGTAAAAATACGTGATATTTTTTATTTAACACGGTGATCCAATGACTGCAAGTTTAATTATTAGATGACTCTATTAGATGACTCTCTTACTTTGAAGGTATAGAACAAACTGTACAGTTTTAACGTAATCTGAACGAAAACTTCAACACAAGAAAATTGTAACCGTGATTATGATACAATTACAATAACCTCATCGGTTATATTAGAGGTACTTAGATGTTACATCGTATTTTATCGATTAAACTCAATTTCAAATTTTCAACTGCTTATTAAAATGTAGTAATAATTTTCATTATCTTTCCTTTTTTGCCATACATTAAATCATAAATCCTTTTTATATAAAACTCCCAGATTTTAAAAACATAATATCAGGAAAGGGCTGTTTCCTGATATTATGTTTCAAATTCGATACTAGAATACAGGGGCGGCTCGTCGTTACGAGGAAACCGGGGCACTGCCAAAAACCCATTTCTCCTAATAAACAAAAAATAATAAGCTAAAATATACGAATAGAGCCGTATTATTATGTGTTTGGGCATTCATATATCCGCCCTCGTCACGTGGTCGCTAGCTTTGACTCGAATGAGTGTTGTTTTTTGTCAGGCGGTGCAGGTAAAGAGAAAAGTTCCGTATTACCGTATACAGAAGGTCGCTTTTCGTTTGCTGTGTAAAGTTCTGTTTGGGGCAGACCTGTATATGCCCCCCTGATATGTTCTACTCGATTCGGAAAATAAACGACATCGTCAACGTTTTTCGACTATATTTTGCAATTTTCTTTTCTGGAATTTGAATATCATCAACAACTGATGGATGAAAATTTTTTAAAGTTTCCACAAGTCAGTCGATTGCCGATTCAAAATGTCCGGCAATGCAACCGTGTTTCACAAATATGAAAAATACACATTTTTATATTAAGAGTTTTGTTTATAATTTTTTTATATTATATATTGATAAAAAATATTTTCATTTGATTTCGTAAAAAATAAATGTTTTTTTATAAGGTTAATAATAGTTTTGTTATTTTTGTGTTATAATGATAGTTTTTAGAATAATATGTAAATACAAATTTATTTTGTTTAATTTCGCAATAAGAAAATTGATAATTATTATTTTTTTGGTTCCATCTCACCGTACTAAAAATATATTCAGTTAATTTTTAGGAAAAAGAGGGGGGGGGGCACTTCTACCTCATCATACCCCATCTGTTTTTAAAGTCACCTTCGTTTTACCGACATTCATGTTAAAACGAAGGTGCCAGATTTTGTGAAAATGCTGGATGCAATTAAATATTCTAACTGAGGTCGCTAATTTTTTGTCGTGTTAAGCCACATGAGGATGAACATTGTCGTGTTGCAAGATTATTTTATACACAGAAAACAAAATTTTTTTAGGATGCAGTCCGCCATTGCGGGATGGAATTGCTTTTTGTCCAGAGATTAACCACTGTTTTGTTTTTTGGAATCTTCGAGTGGACAATCTATTTCTTATCTCCAGTAATGCTGGAAGAAACGGTCGGTATTGTTCTTTTTCTTGCAATAATCTGCATATATTGTGAATAATTCGCCTTGTTGCAGTCGGAAAATCGTGCGGGACCCGAAAACCTAGTCTTTGAGTTTTTCCTATATATATCGGTATGTCGATCTTATTAGATAATTCGTCGATAGTTATTGGCTTTGCTTCGATTTCAGTTTTTTAAAACCACTTTATTCATTTTACTACGCCGTCCTCTTCCAGGTTAATTTTTCAGAATTATTTTTTTAACTGATATTGGCATTTTCCAACATGTCACCATAAATAGCACAAATATTTCTTCATGTGAAACTGCTATTTTTTTCATGTGAAACTGCATCAGCATGTAGCTCCGCAAATGTTGTTCTGACGGACATACTTAAAACAATATTCGAATAGTATAATATTATAAATAAATATTATCATGCGTCTTTTCAGAATGACGAACCGAAAATGTGACATTAATTCTGGGTACCACTAATATTACAAGTAATTAAAGCGATTTTCGACCATATTGATGCAAGCGGACGTGTTTTATGTCAAACGGGAACTAAATGCGGATAAAATATATTTTCTGTACCTGTATAAAAATAGTTTTATTTGCAGAAAACATTAGAATTAGAAAACCGTTTACTATTTTCATACACACGCTTTGATTATTCTACACAGCATTCCTTAGAATGCATTCATTGTGTAAAAAAACATAATTATTTAAATAGCAATAAGCAATACAAATTTCGTTTAGTGTTGAATCGTTTTTGTGGAATCCCATTAGGATTTGTTTGAGGTTGTGTTTGAAGCAGTGACATTGTTTTTGTGGAGTCCCATTACAACTTCCTGACCTTGGAGGCGCTCTTCACCATCTATCATAATTTGGATGATTGACTGGGGTTTGGCCCACAAATGCCAGCCGCAGAACGACCTTGTGTGAATCGGAAAGAACTTTCCTTTCTGTCAATGGCCGATGATGGCTCCATTACATCCTTTCAACTATGCCGCTTTGCTTCTAATTAAATAACAGCGTGTGAAGCTGTAGAACCACATTGAAGTTATCATAATAATCGTAATAAATGACTGGCGTAGAGACACATCCGATAATACTGAAAATCAATAAAAAAAATAGGTTGTAGATGACGTGGTTTTCAGAAATTTTCGTATTTAAATAAAATATTATAAACTTTCATGTAAATTTGATATGAAAAAAATGTATGAACAAGTCAAACTTAGTACTTCGACATTTTTATTTTGTTTTATAATAAGTTATAAAAGTACACAAATTTCGCGAAATTTTCAAATCTTTTACTTTATATGGTTGTATAAATAATTCACGAAAGAAAGTCGTAGTGAATTCCACCATGAGTTTTATTTAATTCCGAAATTGCTATGTTTTTAAAGAAATAATCACGTAAAATTAGTAAATCGTTTAAGAAAAAAAATATTATGAGATATGTTTTATTAATTGTTATTAACATATTTTTTGTTAAAATATGGAAAGTTATGCATGTGATATGCTGCAAATTGTGCAAATATTCTTAAACGAAGGATGTACAAATGCAATTCATTGACAATCGGAAGGAGTAACGAAATATGAAATTTTCCAGACAAGAAAGCTGAAAGAGCGTGACTCTATAATTATGAGTCATGTGGAAGTAACTGCACAATGCAAATTATACCATTTAACAGAACGATGACAACATCCAAAAATATTATTTAATTATATTTGCATATTTAAGTATAACTGATGTCTAAAATATTTGACTTATGGTTAACACAGTTATTAAAAATTAATATATAAAACCGTCGACTGTAAAACGATCTAATACATAGTAATTGACTTCTCGTTGAGATTTTCGCTATTTTTATTCGAAATCAAAGATTATGAATAATGAAAGTCGATGTAGAGAAGGATCGTACTTGTTTATATGAAGTTTATTATATTTATTAATTATAAAACAACGGTCGGTTATACATTCTTCTTTCGGAGAATTGATGTCATTGATCTGCATAATTTTACAAAAATAATAATGCAATTGAAATGCATCTCGAACAGGATGCTTCTAATAAATGCGTGACCTTTGCATTAACCCAACCTTAACACATAATCCGCTGTTTTGTTGATCGATGACCGTTACAAATTCGAATTCTTCTCGTCTTGAATAACTTTAAATTTCGACTAAATAATGTATCTCACACGCGGGTATTGTGCAATGGCGATTAGAGCTGGTGGGCTATGGCGCCGTTCAAGGAAGATGCATTCGTTTCATGTTGCGTCAGCGCGATCCAGGGATCCGTGGAGGGTGCAGACCCATTGAATGAAGCACCCTGGCCTGGAAGCGGATCGCTTGTTGTCGATCTTACGCACTTTTCTTCGCCGTGGCACGCGAATAGAATGGATAATGTGGGAAGGAGCCGGTGGCATCACGCGGTCCGAGAGCCGAGACGCCTCCCCCTGTCACCAGGCTATATAAGAAGACCTCTTCGGTGGATTGACATCAGTCGGTGCCAGTGTTGTTCAGTGTTGAGTTTCCCCACAATACACTTCGCGATGCACTTCGTCCTGGTAGGTACCAACCGAATCATGGGAAATCAATTTTCTTTGCTGTATGGCATCATGCTCTTAACAAAAACATTTATTGAAAAACAGATTTTACAACCCTGAATATATTTTATATTTATTATATATTTTCAGCAGATAAGAATATATTTTCGTCATTTATATTTAGTATATAAAATTCTAAAAAAAATCTATATAGTGATATGATTTTGTGATTTTGATTTTGTGATATTTAATTTATTTTTAAAATTTAAAATTTTGCCGAATTTCACTTTCTTCCAGTATGTACCATCTTTTTAATTATGTCGTTTTTTTATATGTATATATATATAACCGGATCATACTTTTATATTCGGGTTTAACCAGCTACCAAAGAAATTATATCAGGATTATTACATAAATAAGTGACTTTTAAAACTTGATAATTTAAATCAAGTTCATCTATAAAATTCGCGAAAAAAATGATACAGCACAGACTACTTTCACTCCCGATCATCAATTAATTATTGTAATGCTACTGTTTTGAAAGTGATGTCAATTCGACGTCAATTATCATGTCTCTCATCATAAAAAAAGTATGGCAACTTGATCAGAATACATTTCGCATGCTAATGAATACATATGTATCTTATTTAAATATATCATTTTTTATATTTAAATATAATATATTGATGCTTCTGTTTTAATTGTTATTTATACAATATGTAATTGCTCAGTAGAAAGTTAAATGTTATTGACGACCTAAGATGAAAACAATCTGACGTGTCTTTGATTGACGAGGAAACAAGCGCACATTTGTCAAAAAAAATATATGTAACCTAACAATTGATAGATAGCCTATCACGTGAATAATTCGAGAGTCAGAAAAAAAATTGGAAGCTCTATTAGCATTAGCATGTTGATCTCTAATCAACAGCTTTATTATTATCGTTAACAAGAGTCCTTGTCCATTGTGGCATTGAACTAGACATACCACTTTCGATTTTTTGAAAGCGTCTAATTGCCCTGGATCAACTTTCAAACGTATTACCACCGAGTGGGCCAAAGGAGCTGATTACTATTAGACCATCTCCTAAAACTGGATTAGTGAAAATTACAGGTTGTCGCGATCCATAGATCAACGCGGCCTTCGTTATTATAAAGATAACACTTTTATTTTCATTTCGTGACGAATGCGTTGGTTAACTTGGCAAAAATGTTGCATAATATTCAAATTACTTCATTATCGATTTTGTTCGGTTATTAAACTGCATTCAATCGTGACTTGTGGTATCTCGACACACACGGCTAATCTAATTTAAATTGGCTTACTTTTCGGCGGATTATTTCAAGTGCGCAATTTTTCAGGAAATTTTTAAATGTCGTGATGGTTTTGATAATTGATATTTTTTTTAAGAAAAAAAATCGTGTTTAATCGCTCGAACGCATAGCATTATGTTTTTCCGCGATTCTACCGCATTTATAAAATTTTATTGCGAATCTAGTCACGATACGTTTATAACGAAAACTTTTACCCGATATAAAAGAAAACGTTTTCCTATAAAATTATCATACGATCGATAAAATCGAAATTGATCGATATTCAGGATACTGTGGTCCACGATAATTGACACACTAACGTGATATATTGTCGCATGAATAGATTTAAAATGAAAAAAAATTAAGATTAAATTTTCAATGTTTAAATAACTGATTATATATTGAAAATACTTTCTTTTTCAATTTCTTATCGGTCAACGCACTTTTGTCAAACACACTGAATACACGCCGAGCATGATCGTTCAATTAGCATTAGATATTTATTTAAAATATATAAATTACGTGCACATTTGACCAATAATATTCATGCGCAATGTTTTATAACGATTCATTTGGATCATCATAATGTATGTAAATGCAATTAAACAATTGTATGGTGATATACATATCCTGGTGAAAACCGGATGATGAAGACATGACACAATGGAATGTTTTAAAGAAAAATCTCAATTTCATGTATCGTGAACAACCACAATGAGCATCTCGAAATTATTAGCAAAACGGAAATATGCTTATTTTTCTTACGAATCTAATTAACCCACCGAGCGGAAATTTACATAAGATGTCTTCGACATTCGCAATGTCATATAATTCGTTCCAAGACTGCATTATTTTTTTTATTTATTCAATTGAATAGAAAGGTCTATCGGGTGCGAATTCGTTAAAATGCTAATTGCACGTAACAATTAAAGCAATCTGCCGTGCAATAAATAACGACTTGTTCTTGCACATCAATGTATCTCACTGAATGAAAAGTCATGTTTTTACTGCCGACATTTATCTCAATGAATTAATATATGTATGTACAGCCGCGGGTCATAATTTGTCAATCCGGACTAACTGATCGGCGAAATTTCAAATATTATTCAATAAAAAATGGGCGACAGTTATTTTTTTCTCAATTAGGAATATTCATTAATATCAATCAATATAAATCCATCGTCAAATAGACTGGCGAAAGTTATTTAATACATGGACATGCATTGTCGAGAAATACGATACATAATTTAATGTAATCGTTTAATTTCAAAGTTCTAATACACGTCGCTGTTGCCATCGAGTTACATAAAGTGCAACATCAACATAATTACGGAAGATCGTAAAGCAGAGAGAAGGTTCATTAATTGCTGCTTAGCATGAAAGCGTCTACACGGGAATACTATCTTTTGGTAACGCCGTTTTAAATATACTTTCTTCGATTGTTACGCGAGATACCATCGTGTCGATGAAACAAGACAAACGAAAAATGTTTAACTTTATGATAACGCGCCGAAATAATCGTCCATTGTCATCGGTCTCTTCTTCGCACACATAGCATCAGCGCCGAATATTAAAGTGTCATATGAACAATCTGTCGTGTGCGGTCGCTTTTCTCACCTTCACTTTTTTTTCTGCGATTGTTATAATAGATAATGGTAATTATGTGGGAATCGGACGTGTTTGCGGCTCGTCCCTTTTCAGCGTTGCGCAAACAGTTATTAATTATTGATGTATACGAGATGAAAATCATTATATGCTCTCTTTCAGATGGTAGTTGCAGCTTTAGTGGCGGTCGCTACGGCGAGACCAGAGCCGCCGAGTCGGTATGGACCTCCGGCACCAGTCTATGGACCACCGGCTCAAGCTCCTGTAATTCATAAACACGTATACGTACACGTACCACCACCAGAACCAGAATATCACGCCCCCAGGTAAGAATATCCTTAATATATTATATCCGATACAATGACTGATGTGCTAATATTTTTGTCAGCGTGGACATGCTCGGAATTATGTATGTTTCACGGTAGACTGAAAATAAAAAGAAAATGTATGAAATCATCGCATAGAACGGAGAAGTATTTATTACCCGGAAAGAAGACGGATATCACAATTACGTGCCTCTATAATGTATCAAATTCCACGACACGTAATACGTTGATTAATGTTTGATAATAGTCAAATTGTATGTTGAATAAATCCTTTTGATCTTTAGATTGTAGAAGAAGAACGGATGCGTTCATTCTAAATCTATTTCCGATGATGCAATTGTCTGCCGATGGGACAGTCCAGTGTTCTTGTTCGCGATAGAAAGCACTTCCATAGACTCCGTGGTCACGTCCATCGCCGATTGCCGTGTAACACATTCGATTGTACACGTTCCATTTACATTCCACGGAGACGAGTCGGTTGCGTCAGATGACGACACTTTCGCCCGACCCTGGACTGAACCCCCTCACGAAACCATTAATTAATGCGAGTCCAGTGCGCTGTTGCAGTGCGCATGCGTGATCGGGCGCCTCTGCGATAAAAGGAAACTCACGTAAGAGCGGATTCTTGTTCTAAGCGAATTAAGGCCGCGGGGTCATTAATTCCACACCAGGGAAAGTGTTTGCAATTCAGATGAATACAAATGTATTATTATTTTTTTTTCTTCGACTATGTACGTATTACTCTGCGTATTCCGCAATTATTCAACATTGCTTTCCGTGACTTTGGCGCTGCATTGTGTTTAAGAAATTGCGTGCTTAAATAGAACGCCTATTATGCGACTTAAAATATCGCATCATTTTGTTTTTATTTCATAGATCCAAACTACGTTCTAACTCCCATCGATGATATGAATTTTTCGTATGGCTGTTTTATTGCCATTCTTCGGGTGGTCATCATTAATTAAGTCTCCTCTACTATTTCGATCATTTTGAGTATAACAGAAATTGGCTTCACAGTTTAAGGTCAATCTACTTGAGTAGTTGAGACTGTAGGAACAATGACGGATTTCCTCTTAGGCGCAAAAGGTGCATGCCTGGGGCCTCATTAATAATTTTGCAGTATTCTCTAAATTAATTAACAGATGAATAACGCCAGCATGTTTTCATGTGGCTACCCTTACATATGGAATGACTGTTCCGCAGACCATGATCCAAGAATTAAGGCGCGTGGATACCTTAAAGCAAAACGATGCAAGCCATCGGGGCCTACAGCCATACAGGCATACCCCTGATTTTTTCCAAAAATAATAAATATTTGTAACACCGAGATCGCGAATATCGATCATCGAGAAGCTAATAAAAAAAGAACCAATTAAAATTGAATACTTTTTATATAAATTGATGTGAAATTAATTATGTATCAAAAAATTGCAAATTGAGTAAAAAAAACGTGCGAGTAGAATGTACATTATTGTAATAAAAATATTTTAAGGGGGTGTCTCAAAAATTGAATTGCGCCTGGGCCCTCTCGAGTGCTAAATCCGCCACTGTGTAGGAATAGAAATTATTCCAGTATTTGACTTAAAGTCGATGAGGTGAACTCCTAGGGCGTATCTCTTCCCAAACAATTTTACAATGATTCATAAGATTTCCATTTTGCGACTATATCATGGCGTCCAACTCTGCAATTCTACGGTATATATTATAACTGATTCCTTTTTTGGTCATTGTAGAAAACATCTTTTAGGGAATCCTCATAACTGTGCACGGGTAAATATAGGCAGTTTATTACAGAAATGCCTTCTGTAGGTTGTATTTGCCGGTTTGTGCCTTCTTCTTTCCCATGAGTCTTATTCGTGTTCTAACATTGACAATCTACAGTAAACCCCCCTATAACGTCCAGATAGGTTCCACGTTATATGGGGGTAATTTTATTTTTTGATTTGAAGGAGATCAGTGCATCAAACATTTTAATTTTACATTTTTACTTGTTTACCAGCGCAAATGACTTGACTCGCGCGATGTGCTATATCCTTTCGTATTTTGACTGACGTAATCTTCCCGTAACTTGCGGGCAGGGAAGATCAACGCGGCATTTTATTAGTTAATCTTATAAAATTATAAAATATTTTTATGAAAATTCTATTTAGCGTTTTAAAATATGTACGTTATATGGGGGTTTGACGTTATAGGAAAAAAACTGCCGCAAACGTTATAGGGGGGTTTACTGTACTAAGCTCTTGTGGCATTTTTATATTTTTCTCAAGTCTTCGCAAACTGAAACAATCCTGTACCTTCCAAATATTGTAAAACTAAGACAGCTTCTTTTTCCATTGCTATCCACTTTTCCTTTAATAGAAAATGATGATTTGCAGTAGATGATGTATCTGAAATATTCAAGTTGTAAAAATATCCCATCCTTGTCAAGATTTTAAGTACGCTTTCATTTTTAATGTGTTCCGTCTATGAAATATTTTTTCATCATTTATTAATAATGTGGAAAGAACATTTATTAAATTAAAATTGATTAGGGATTAAAATATAAATTCTTCCGGTCAAAGTTTTTATATTTTTAAAATTTCAAATTAAAAAAAAAGTTGACGATAGCACTTTTCATTGTAAGAAATTACTGCGGTGCAGAAAGCAACGGAAAGCTACTACACTGTATGATCCCAAAAAAACCATGTCCACGGTTTCCCAAGAGGGGAATCATGTACATGCAAATTGGATTAAAATTGGTACAAAATATGATTATTAATAACAAAAAAATAAGGTATTTCTTTAAAAAGCTTAAAACAATATTTAATTGAGAATATTAATTTAAAATATATCGTGCAAATTGTTAAAACATATTTAGATTTTTGATCTTTCATATTTTTATTGATATTTACACAATACTAGTAATCTTATCAGTAGAAGACAGTGATTCATATTTTGCTCGGTCTTTAGGAACATGACCATGATGCATATTATCATCATAATTATCATTAGAAAATATCGTGAAGATTTTATGAGCAGTGAACTCATTAAATTAACAGCCTTCCTGTTCTCTGCCGAAAAGTTTATTCTATGCAAAATTATATAATTTAGAATAAATTTATTATATTTTCAGAAAACAAATCTCGGTGCCTCCTCCCCAGAAGCATTACAAGATAGTATTTATCAAAGCGCCAACTCCACCGACACCGACGGCTCCTGTCATCCCCGTCCAACCGCAGGACGAGCAGAAAACACTTATTTACGTCTTGGTTAAGAAACCGGAAGAGCAACCTGAAATTGTTATACCGTCTGTGGCGCCTACGCAACCGTCCAAACCTGAAGTTTACTTCATCAGATACAAGACCCAGGTAAATAAAACTAATTGTTGCCGAATTCGTCTCCTGTATCGATGCAGTTTTATTGATATTTTCCATGATTTCAGAAACAAGAAGGCTACCCACCAGCTCAGTCACCTCCGGCCCAAGAGTACGGCCCTCCTCCGAGTAACGAATACGGACCACCATCGACCGGAAACGAAGGGCCATACTAATTATTAATTTCGAGACTGCTAAACATTTCTATCAATTTCAGGCATTAAATGAATATATAAATACAACGTTGGATAAAAAAAAATCTGCATTTAGTAAAATACAAAAAAATGTATCGCCAAAATTGATTCTTGCTAGTTCGTAAAACGATGACCGAGGGGTGTTGAATTGGAGTTAATTTTATATGATTGGATAAAAGTGACGTATGAAAGTAAATGAAATTATTTAAAATGCCCTGCATTGTGTTTTTTAGGAATATGAAGTACAAATGATTCGTCACTTTGTATTTATTCCTTTCAAATGTAAATATATAATCGCATCAAATTGATGCAAACATATTTTTTATTTTTATATTAAATATGCGTATGTGAAACAAATGTTGTAGTTTTCTTTACACCCTATGTACATTTTAATCATAATTGTATACTCATATAATATAATACAATTACTTAATATTTATTCTAAATAATAGAAAAAAATATTTAAATTGCAGGCAAAATTAAACTACTAAGTAATAAGGCCTACTAACTTTCTATTGATAACGATTATACTACACATTTGTTTTTTTTCTAAATCCAATTTCTAAAATAAAATTATTAATATTTACAATTGTGTAATATACAGTAAATATGTATTATTGCAATGATATATCCATCATGATATTTACCAAATCTTATTCCCTCATCCAACGTCATGTATGTTTTTATTTGTCTTTATTTCCCGGAAGAATAGGAAATTTAATTTAATCATAAAAGATGTGATATATTGGAGGTAGGATCGGATTCTTACTGACTAAAACACCACATACATTTCCCGGGAGATATAATATAAGCTATTTTTTTCTTTAGAAACTAGAGATTTTATCTCTAGCTTTTACTCCTCGCTCGCGTTCCTTTTGGTGGATCGACTATCTCGGTAAATGGAGAAATTGCTTTCCACTAATTACTATTTCTTTTAATTTTCCTAATCGTTAACAATTCGAAAATAATCTGAATATTGTCATGGTTACCTATAACTATTTTTATTTTGTATTAACGAATTGGTGTCAATTACAAAATATGGTGATTACAAAATCAATATTAACCAGTGTTATGGCTTGTAGGTATAATGCATATATTTCGATAATGAAGTTAACCACGACTGAGCTAAGCCGACTAAGTTAGTAGTCG